>CANNZV010001821.1:0-127865 GCA_947561585.1 Caprella mutica | reverse complement strand
TAAAAGATTAACACATTAATTACCTATTCTGCACAGTGAGTATAAGATTAACAATTAATTACCTATTCTGCACAGTAAGTATAAGATTATCACATAATTACCTATTCTGTACAGTAAGTATAAGATTAACACATTAATTACCTATTCTGTACAGTAAGTATAAGATTAACACATTATTACCTATTCTGCACAGTGAGTATAAGATTAACACATTAATTACCTATTCTGTACAGTGAGTATAAGATTAACACATTAATTACCTATTCTGTACAGTAAGTATAAGATTAACACATTAATTACCTATTCTGCACAGTGAGTATAAGATTAACACATTAATTACCTATTCTGCACAGTAAGTATAAGATTAACACATTAATTACCTATTCTGTACAGTGAGTATAAGATTAACACATTAATTACCTATTCTGTACAGTAAGTATAAGATTAGCACATTAAAATTACCTATTCTGCACAGTGAGTATAAGATTAACACATTAATTACCTATTCTGTACAGTGAGTATAAGATTAACACATTAATTACCTATTCTGTACAGTAAGTATAAGATTAACACATTAATTACCTATTCTGTACAGTAAGTATAAGATTAACACATTAATTACCTATTCTGCACAGTGAGTATAAGATTAACACATTAATTACCTATTCTGCACAGTGAGTATAAGATTAAACATAATTACCTATTCTGCACAGTAAGTATAAGATTAAACACATTAATTACCTATTCTGTACAGTGAGTATAAGATTCGCAGTTCACTTTATTATAATAAGGAAACTCATCCATCAAACGATGTCAAGGCTCATCAACTTGAAGCTCATTTATCTTGATGTTTCAGACCTCAAAACCTCCTGATATAACATTATGTAAGCTAGATGATGGGGACTCCTAGAGCGCATACCTTCACCACCGTTTATATATGACCTTGACAATTTAGTGTTTTCTTTAATTATAAATAACCTTGACCTTTGACCTGATCCCTATCAAAATATGATCAAATTGTTCCTGGTTATTAACCAATCGTCCGACCAAATTTCAGACAATTTGGTTGAATACTTTTTGAGTTATACGAATCATAAGATTACAAATACATCCGACCAAAATATAACCTTCTGCAATTATACGAAGTTAACTAGTTTAGAAACTTATGTTATATATGGACCTTTATATAGAATAATAATTTCAATGTAAGACCCCGTTAGATTATTTTGAATATTTCAAACCCAGCTTTAATATTCTGGATGTTTTTTTACATAGATATGACATAGGATTTAGTGTTTGTGTTTACATTGATTCACATGAGATGATAATTCGTCAGTCTTTATTAAGATATACCATTTAATGTATTTTATACATAAAATACATTAAATTAAAATAAAATTAAATTAAATAAAATGTATAAAGCATGAATGTGAGTATCAATGAATGAAGTGAAATCGATTAAACAACATGAAACAGAATTGAAATTGAATAGTAATGAAAATATTGATAAAAAATAAAACATGAAAAAAAAAGACATGAATTCTCAAATAAATTGTAGGCTAACTATTCAATAACTGGACACTCACAGTACTTGCAAAGTGTTGATATCTTCGAAAAGTGCGGAAGATTATGTCTTGGTCAGATTTATTTGTAATCTTGTTATTCGCATAACTCAAAAAATATTTAACTAGATTGTCTGAAATTTAGTGGGACGATTGGTCAATATCCAGGAACTTTGAATAAGATTTTGGGAGTCAAGGTCATTCATAAGCGGCGGTGAAGGTATGCAATATAAGAGTGCTCTCTCTACGAAACCATTCTATTGATACCATAATAATACAAATATATATGATATTCACTCGTGATGTAAATCGTAGTTATAAATTTTTAGCTAGTTGTTATTGATGTGTGTCTTCTTTGTCTTTATGCAGTCTTATCACTCATTTTTATAGTTTTCTTTTTCTAAATGTATTCCTATGTATTACTTTATCGGTTGTTGTGTCGGATATTACTAAAGCGGAATCTCGTTTGCCATTTTTCATCATTTATTGAGTTGATGTCATTTATACCTTCACTCAAAAAATAAACATAAATGTATAGTGTCACCCTGTATTAAATTACTATGCCATATGTTTTTTATTTAATATAAATTTTGGGGCAACATTGGAACAACATTGGCCCGGGAATCATTGCTACCTGAGTGCATCAGTAGGAGTTGTTTATTTTGCTCAGTCTAGGCTGCCCTTGAAGCCGAAGCTTTTCCGGGCCTGAATGTTCCTGTTTTTAGTCACAAATCTAACAAGATTTAGAAGGTCAGTGCTACCTGAATACTTGATCAAAATGTGTATTGGTAGGAATGTCTGCCGTAAAATGCAAGATGGTAACTAGTAGGTAGAAAACTCAGTGAAACGCAACATGTGCAGAAAGCTTGTATTCCATAGGCACACGTAAAATATGTGTACATGATGACCATATAAGATTTATATAGAAACAAATAGTGGACAAAATATGTAATAAAAATAACAAACGATAAAGCCTAAAAAAAAAAAAATTAATTGCAGATAAATCTAGGCTCTAGAAACATACAGGTTTTTCCTAATTTAAGGAACAAACAAAACTAGTTTCCTTTAATATTACATTATATTTATTAACTAGGTAGCAACTTACAATGTTAGAGAACAATCGGAAAAGCAATCTTAATTCTTTCGAAAACTGGTTCTAAGCAATAGAAATACCTAACTCATAATAAACAAAAAAGTTCCAGAAGACGAAGCAGTCAGAAAACAGTTGGATTAAATGCCGTGAAAAATACGAACGGAAATAAATAAATTAAATTGAAAAAATTTCTTGGTAAAAAATTAGTATTGAATTCAAAACTAGTGTTAGAATATTTCTATTGATATATTTCTTTCGAAATATTTAGATTGAAATATTTATATTGAATTATTTATATTGAAATATTTATATTGAAATATTTATATTGAATTATTTATATTAAAATATTTATTTGAATTATTTATATAAAATAATTATATGAAAAAAATATAATAAATTTTTTTTAATAAAATTAATATAGAAAATTTTACATTACAAAAAAATTTGAATTAAATAAATCTATATAACGGAAGTATATTCAAGAATTCATATTGAAATATTTACATTAAGTTTCCAAACTGGCTTTAGTTTCCTATTTTGATAATTCGGCAGATTTAAATACCATGTGGTAGCATTTATACTTCAAAGTGAAGATAACGACTTGTGACGTCAAAGGGGATTTTAATTTTAATGGTTGATGTGTAATTATACAATATATATTATATTTAAATTGAGATATTGACAGCGAAAACATCAAAAGGTTTGAATTGCTATGACGCTTAACTGAACCCAGAGAGAGAGTTATGGTGGGGCCATAGAAGATTGGGAGAGATAGTTTTGGTGAGGCCATAGAAGGTAAGAGAGAGAGTTATGGTGGGGCCATATAGAAGGTTCAGAGAGATGGTTATGGTGGGGCCATAGAAGATTGAGAGAGATAGTTATGGTAGGGCCATAGAAAAAAAGATAAAATAGCGAATAATCAATATAATACACTATTTGAAGACAGATATATGTAGAACCTGGTAATATTTGTAATATTTACAATAGAAAAACTGTCATATGACAAAAATTGTGTTTTGTCTTTTAAGTGTTTTTACCTGTACAACAGTTTCAGAATATCTTAATTGGTCTAATTATCTAATATATGGTTTGTTAAGTCTGAGGTTGTCTACTATACGAGGGTTTACTGTAAATACAAATTTCGAATTTGATATTGGAATTAGTTTCATTTCATGAATTTCAATTTACCTGACCTATTGTAAAATACTTTTAGGTTAAATTTGAATAAATATACTATAAACTAGATTCATTGAATACTTATGGAATGAATTGTCTATTTGTTTTTACAATCTTTTTTGTTAAAGCGGACAAAAAACTATTGATTTTATATTCCAAAATGCTAATTTATTCGTTGTAAATACCTATTTATTAATCCTAAAAGTATATTTGTAAGTCCTATAATGCCTTTTTTAGGTCCTATAATGCCTTTTTTAGGTCCTAAAATGACTCTATAGGTCCTAAAATGTCCTTTTTCTGGTCCTAAACTGCCTTTTTTGAGGTCCTTAAACGCTTTTTTTATAGGTCTTAAAAGTCCGGGCTCAACTTATTATAATATATATTATATTATTCTAAATTCTAATTTTCGTAATTCCTATTTATGAATTTTTAGAAATAATATTTAAAATATCTTAGAATCAAACATTTATTAGATTGAATTATTTTTCGCACAATAAAGTGAAGGTAAAACTAACCATTGTCACAAAATATTTAATATTTCCCATAAATTAATAAAAATGGCGTCACACTGAAATCAATCCCCAAGCTCTATAAAAAACCGTTATTTGTTGTTAACATGCAGTTACTGTTATTATTGTATGACATTAAGTCAATATAACAACAATTACGTTAATTGAGGCTGTTGGAGAGTGGTGGTGAAGTGACTTATTGATGATGGTGAGGGAGAACTCACCATTAGATGTGGTGATAGTGTGCTCTTCATTTACAGTTATTGATGTTTTTATTACCCCTTTACTGCAGATAATATCCTCGCTAAAAATTAGACATATTCTCTTTTGATTGAGTACCAGTGCAGGTTTATAAATTCTTATCTGACATAATTTTCATCTTCAATTTCTTGAGTCAATGAAGATAGTCAGCGTCGTATTCATTTACAGGGTGATTCAAACCATGGTTCTTATGGACAAATTAGAATGAACTGCTCATTTAATAGAGAAAAAGTTTATCTTTCATATGCAATAAATCATCAAGTAGTGGCTCTTGTAGTTCGGAAAACATATCATCTAAAAACCCGGCTACCTTTTTTTGAAGAGTGGGGATTGCACCAATATTGGCAATATTAGACCGATATCAGTCTCTTCAACGAGGAGTAAAAATACTTGAAAAGCTCAATTGTACGGATATTTTGAACACAAGAGTATACTCTTCCAGGAACAGTTCGGATTTCAAGTGAATAAATCGGATGCTTCTATATTTGTGTTTTTTCTATATTTTGCTTCTATTTAATTTACATAGATAGGGTTTTAATGTGTTGACATATTACTTCATAATTTATATCTTTGTGGAGTATATGAATAGTTTTGATACTTCTGATTGAATCCTAACGCATGTAGTACCACAGGGTTCAATCTTGGGGTCCTTACTATTCATAATTGTGATAAATGATTTCCCTATTTCGTCCAATTGGTTATTTGGGTTCAATAATTTTTCTGATGATAGTATTGTAACGGGATGTTCTATTTCTATTAGGATCAAAATCCAAAAGTCCGAACCAGTGGCATAATCCATATGCTGGAATTCAATGAAAACAAACGATTCGAACCATTGCGCTTTTCCATTGCTGGGTATTAATTAGATAACAGTGGCACTAAATTCTCTATACTTGTATATTTATTTCCGTACTGCTAATTGATATTCCAGTACATTTGTGTAATGATAGTATTTTAAACCAATAGTAAGAAGCAGTTCGTTGTCATCTCCGAAATTATTCCATATGAGAAGGGACTACCGCTTAGCTAACTCTATACATTCATTTATAAGGTTGCCCTCATTGTCCCTCGAACGCGCAGCGATCCATCGATGGTTGCATATACTTTTACAAACATAACTTTTCAAGCAAGTTCCAGGAATTTCTATTTGCACTGTGAAATATGAGCGTAGTTTAATTTCGTCACAGGTACACTTCTCTTTGACTGTACCTTCTCTATCTTAATTTACAACCTTTGTTTACCTCGGCTTTATTTTTCTGTAGCAAATAACTAAAATTAAGGTTTCATGGACACAGAATTGTTGAATGTTTATCTTAAACTCTTCAGGGAAATTAAACCTGGTTTGATGAACAATAAGAATAAACTAAATGGTTGTAGAGTGAAATATTTTATAGTACGAGCAGGCCCCGCTTTTATTGTAGCCCGCTTTTATAAAAGATACTTATATTTATATACCTGTAGGTGTCATAGTTATAGTTATATAGTTATGATAAATAATAACTATTATGTTTTTTATTACGTATCCGAAGATGAGAAATCGTTCAACTCGAAACTTACCCAGCTGCCCAAATTTTATTTTACAGTTCATAAAATTACTGTTTGTTCAATATAACACAAATATATAAATCTAAGTATCAAATTAATTACTCACCTATACTGAGTGAGACTTAATCTTTGATGGAATTTTAATACTTTTAATTCATTCGCTACTTTGAACTTTCATCACAGAGCTTTTGTTTTTAGGTCAAAAAAGCCCTAGAAACAATTTTCTTTGAATTTAACTCATAGAAAATGATATGCTTAAGGAATGACAATTATATAATAACTTCAAGTCATGTATCACTCTATTTACCATGTGTAATAACTCTGAGTCGTGATTTCGGTAATAAAAGCGAGGCAGCTCGTTTTTACTGACTTAGTAGATATTGAGGCTAAGAAGCTTAAATGGAATTAAATAAGATTTACTATAAATAAAACTGAAATAATATAGATTGTTTATTGATAATATAAGTATATAATAATAGTTAGAATAAAATTGTTCATTTTCTTATAGATTATAAATTGGAAACTTATTAATATTGAATAATTTGAATACAGGTTTTTGATAATTAGATAAAAAGGAAGACATTATTAAATCAAATCATGTTCTTAAAGATGTCAATTACACACTGTTTGTAAATACGTTCAATGTTACATTATATGTTCCTTGTAATGTTCTGGACAAAGTTCCTTACAATATTAATTACAACATTCTTTACAATCTTCCTTACAATCTTCCTTACAATCTTCCTTACAATCTTCCTTACAATATTAATACAATATTCTTTACAATGTTCCTTACAACGTTCCTTACAATGTTCCTTACAATCTTCCTTACAATATTAATACAATATTCTTTACAATGTTCCTTACAATGTTCTTTACAATTTTTTTCTTTTAATGTTCCTTACAATGTTCCTTACAACGTTCCTTACAATGTTCCTTACAATGTTCTTTATAATGTACCATACAAAGTTCCTAGCAATGTTCCTTGTTATGTTCTTTGCAATGTTCCTTGTAATGTTCCTAGCAATGTTCCTTGTTATGTTCCTTGTAATGTTCTTTGCAATGTTTCCTACAATGTTCCATTTAAATATTTTTCTTAAATTTTCATCAAATTTACCACCCAATTTCACTCGTTGTATTTCTCTATTATTTTCATCTAATATACCACCCAATTTCACTCGTTGTATTTCTCTATTATTTTCATCAAATTTACAACCCAATTTCACTCGTTGTATTTCTCTATTATTTTCCTCTAATATACCACCCAATTTCACTCGTTGTATTTCTCTATTATTTTCATCAAATTTACAACCCAATCTCACGGGCAATAAATATCGCTGTAAATGTATGTGCAGCTCTCCGTAGAGTAAATACGATTTGTGTACCAGGAAATTTGCTCCCATTACCATTTTGAGTGATCATTAAAAGATCAAAATAAAACTGTTGTGGGGTAGGACATGTTTATATTTCAAAGAGTTATTTAATTTCAGTACACTGTTATAATATTTAACTCTTTTGATAGTTTAAACTGCACTTTAAGCTACTTTTTCCACGGCAGGACTAATTAAAATTAAATCTGAACAGTGTTTGTTTTCTTTAATTAAAAGCAAATGAAATGAACGCATTTAATTAATTCCATTGCTAAGAATATACCTTGAATATAATTTGAAGGGAAAATAGGAAAAAGGAAAATTTATAAATTTGTAATGAAAACATTTTTTATTCTGTTTGTATTCCAATTACGTAACAAAACATTTATATTCATAAAACATAACTACCGGTAAATCGACTTTAATTTTTTTAAATAATTGATAGTATTTTGCAATTTTTCTGATAACTGATATTAAAAAACAGAATTTTAAGTAACTGGTAATAAAAATTGACTGATATTAGATACTTGAATTTCAAATAACTGAGAATAGATTTCCAATTTTTATTAACTGGTTATGAATGTCAAATATTTTGTAAAAATTAAAGTTTTAGATAAAATATAACAAATAACGAAATTTTTAGTTAACGGATGATTATTAAAAAAATTTGATTAACGGATAATGAATTCCGGATTTTTTGTTAACCAATGATAAATATTGGAATTTTAGTTAAACTGGTGATAATTTCCAAATTTTTAGTTAACTGATAATAAATACCATACTGTTTAGTTTACAATAATGATTTACAAATTTTTGGTTCACGGATAATGAATTCTGGATTTTTTGTTAACCAATGAAAATACCAAAGTTTATGTTACCTGATATCAATTTTCTAATTTTTATAGTAAAATGATTTCTAAGTTAACGGATATTAAATACCGGGTTTTTCAGTTTACCGACTGTGAATATAACTGATAATCGGCTTACTGATTGAAAATACTAACTTGTTCATTAACTGACTTAAAACAGAAGATATCCCGTACGACTAATTAATTATATAACTGAAAACACTACCGGGTTATACTGGTTCACATTAATTGAGTTAATGGTTCTAGGTATATTCCACACCGGTATATTCCACCCCGGTAAATTCCACCACGGTATATTCCACCCCGGTACATTCCACCCCGGTAAATTCCACCCCGGTATATTGCACCTCGGTATATTCCACCTCGGTATATTCCACTCCGGTAAATTCCACCACGGTATATATCACCCCAGGTATGTCCCACCCCGGTATATTTCACCCCGGTAAATTCCAACCCTGTGACAATGCTCATTTGGGTGACAATGAAAATTCAAAGATTTCATTTTTAGATTGCCATTTGTTGAATAATTCGTACCGATGAAAAAATAACTCAGACGATATCCTGAGACATTTGGACAATATTTAGAGGTAGCTCAAGTCGATTAAATTTTATCCCAATAGAATTACAAATTTTCTTAATATGGTAGTTTATTTCAAAGCTAACGTGTTGAATAAGTTAATATTAATTCCTTTTTAACATGAGACTGAATATGTACTTTTACAACAATGGTTGGATGAGGTGTGGAAGGGATCGACTGGCAGAGACAACCCATTCAATGTTTTCGCTCTTAGCTAATAAGTTGCTGTTTTCTAGGACCAAATCATCCGTGGTGAAAATCTCTCAATGTAAAAAGGCAATAACCTCCCAGTCTTCAAACCCTGCACATAATCCTAACCTCCCTATCAAAAACCTCATGGTAAGAAAAACGTAAAAAAGCTTTCGGTCAAAAACCACCACTTTCACAAGAAGTTAAAATACCAAATTCAAAATGGAATAAATACTACAAAAAGTACTAAATGACCTCATCTTACAATTATTATCGCTGTTGTGTTGGCGATAGAGAGAAAATCAACTTGGGATTGAAAATCTTAATATCTCGACTGATGAAGAGCGTTCACACAGCCTTTCTTTCTGCTGTTCTGTTACATGTGTAGTGAAAAGTTTACAGCTTGTGATTAACCAGCAAAAGATTTATTTTGGTATACAGAGAAAATACAAGTTACCTAGTATTATATATAATATTGATGAATGACTTATATTAATAGCTAAACAAACATAAGCTGTAAAGTGGGGTGGAATATGCCTAGGGTGGAATATACCGGAGTGGAATTAACCGGGGTGGAATATACCGGTCACCAAGTTAATACATTAAAGTCGGGTAATAAATTCAAACATTTTATCATCAATTTTATTATATCATAATGGTTTATATATAATAACAGTATTTGATAGTATACGTTAATAATATAAAGGATAACAACTCTATTCAAATATATATAAGTAATCTCGCCATTATTTATATTTCAGCCAAGAAAAACTATTTTAAAATCCTTCAAATTCCAGAAATAGGAATATAAGTTCGCTGACATACAGATTCCAAGTCCTAAAATATTCCCGGTGATCATTAGACTTCTCTTGAAGTGATTCCCGAAAAGAAATATATGGAATATATGGAATGCATATTGAAGAAGGATTAATAATAGTGGAATATGGAAAACTCATAGAAAACTGACCAATAAATATTTCAGAGCTTAAAACTTATTCTTATATGATATATAAATTCATAACAAGATATTGAAATACGAGGGATTTTAACCCTTCACTGTGCACTTTATTTACAACTATTGGTGGTTGTTTTAACTCTTCACTGTGCACTTTATTTACAACTATTGGTGGTTGTTTTAACTCTTCACTGTGCACTTTATTTACAACTATTGGTGGTTGTTTTAACTCTTCACTGTGCACTTTATTTACTACTATTGGTGGTTGTTTTAACTCTTCACTGTGCATTTTATTTACAACTATTGGTGGTTGTTTTAACTCTTCACTGTGCACTTTATTTACAACTATTGGTGGTTGTTTTAACTCTTCACTGTGCACTTTATTTACTACTATTGGTGGTTGTTTTAACTCTTCACTGTGCACTTTATTTACAACTATTGGTGGTTGTTTTAACTCTTCACTGTGCACTTTATTTAGAACTATTGGTGGTTGTTTTAACCCTAATGAGTTTGACGCGCGTTTTCTAGGAAACTCGTTTTTAAATTACTTTGTATCTTTCATGTCATTCCTTTATATATACCGGCCTCTCTTTACTTTGTTCCCTCATAAAAACAAAATATTTTTTGTATTTAAAAATTAAAAAAATATTTACGTATCGGCGTAAATCAGCGTAAATGACGCAAATTAGAAATTTAATGGTACTGTGGTGACGTATGGCAACGTAGAAATACAGCTAGCTAATCACTCATCACACTTTCGTCCACGTATTCATGGAGTACACACACATGCGCAAACTGTGATTGGGTCACTCTCCACCCAATCACAGCTCTGTTCTCAAAGTTGCCAATATCTTACATACCTATGTATTTATTTCTTCTCATATGTTTAATATTGTACCTTGAAATTTGGTACACATTTATTTAGTATATATACTAACAACTTGTAAACAATGCAGTACCGTAGGTTTATGAATAAGATATGTGTTTTTTAACACATACTCAAACCTTCCCGTTCATTCTGATAGTCAAACTCATTAGGGATAACTCTTCACTGTTCACTTAATTTACAACTATTGGTATTTTTTAACTCTTCACTGTGCACTTTATTTACAACTATTGGTGGTTGTTTTAACTCTTCACTGTTCACTTAATTTACAACTATTGGTATTTTTTAACACTTCACTGTGCACTTTATTTACAACTATTGGTGTTTTGTTAACTCTTCACTGTGCACTTTATTTACAAAATCTTACCTTAAATAAAATAACTATTTCATACTAATAATTAATTAGATGCAACTATTCCAAATATAAAATTGCCCTTTTCTTTTATATATAATAATCAAAGTCAATAAAATACTAAATATTTAACATCAAATATCTCATTTCAGTTTACAAAATCAATAAAGTTCAATGGTAACTATTTTTCTATTTCAAATCACCGCATCAGGGGAAACAATTCAATTATTTTTCTCAATTAGGAGTCATTACAATGAGATTATCAGATGGTTCGGATTGCTATTTAATGGCAGCGATAAATAATGAAGAAAAGATACAAAAAGTGTAAATACTACAAGGCCCTTTTCACATGAGCGTTTTCTGATGCCGCGGCAAAATAAATGAGGTATGAAAAACACTACGACTGAATAAACTTATGTGTTTTGTATGTGCTCTTAGATTGGACGTTTTCCATGCTGCAATTTTGTTGAAAAAACTCCCCGTTCGTAAGAGGCTGAAAGGTGGATACATTTAGTGAGTGTAGATACACTTAGTGAGTGTAGATACACTTAGTGAGTGTAGATACACTTAGTGAGTGTAGATACACTTAGTGAGTGCAGATACACTTAGTGAGTGCAGATACACTTAGTGAGTGTAGATACACTTAGTGAGTGTATATACACTTAGTGAGTGTAGATACACTTAGTGAGTGTAGATACACTTAGTGAGTGTAGATACACTTAGTGAGTGTAGATACAATTAGTGAGTGTAGATACACTTAGTGAGTGTAGATACACTTAGTGAGTGTAGATACACTTAGTGAGTGTATATACACTTAGTGAGTGTAGATACACTTAGTGAGTGTAGATACACTCAGTGAGTGTAGATACACTTAGTGAGTGTATATACACTTAGTGAGTGTAGATACACTTTTGTAGCAGTAACATAAAATATAGTTTTACCTCTATATGTATCATTGGATATGAATATTTCTAGGTACTATGTACAAACACAATTTTTTTTTAAATAATAAATTTTTTAAATCATATAGATCCTCAATAAAAGATTTGTCGATTAATTAATTAATCTTTGAGATTAATCAATTTACAATAATATAAATACATATGTTCATAAAAATCAAACATGTACACTTCATAGTCTATTTATATTTGTAATGAATAATTCAACTTTTACATAATATGTAACAATAAATTTATATTAAAATATCGTATATAAGATATTGTACATAGCTTTAACTAATCTCTTTATAAAGAATTAACATTTAGATTTACAATAATGTTTGATCTATAAATAACATATTCTCTATATTATAAATATGTTTACATGAATTTAAAGTTAAATTTCTTTTTATATTTTCATAAATTAAATATACATATCTAATTATCTATTTAATAAATAGGATAAATATGCGATAGCCAATATGACACAGTAGACAATTTGCAGTATTTGAACGACACGGTAAACTGAAAAGATCTATTCTGGCCACTACACGGTACACTGAAAAGATCCTTCCTAGTCAATACACGGTACATTGAAAAGATCCTTCCTAGTCAATACACGGAAAACTGAAAAGATCCTTCCTAGTCAATACACGGTACATTGAAAAGATCCTTCCTAGTCAATACACGGTACACTGAAAAGATCCTTCCTAGTCAATACATGGTACATTGAAAAGATCCTTCCTAGTCAATACACGGTACATTGAAAAGATCCTTCCAAGTCAATACACGGTACATTGAAAAGATCCTTCCTAGTCAATACACGGCAAACTGAAAAGATCTATTCTGAAAACTACACGGTAAACTGAAAAGATCTATTCTGGCCACTACACGGTACACTGAAAAGATCCTTCCTATCGAAAATGGAACATCTTTTTGTAACTTTCTATCTGTACTGGGTCTACTGTATCTATATACCTTTTTTTAATCATTCAAACAGGTGTAGCATTAGTGGACATTTCAGGCGTCATACTGCTCTTCATTTCAATATCCTCATCATCTATAATAATATTCACATTAGATCCATTTTCAGTAACAACTGCAGAGTTCCATACTTCTTTTTCTGGCACACTGTGCAGACTATTTTTCCGTGACTTACTAACTTTACTTTTACACGTCAGAGGGCAAGTGAGATGATCCGAATAGTGTACGTTTATATTCGGACTCAATCTGGAGTTCATTATCACCGTGGAATAGGTGACGCTTTCGCCAATATCCCTGGTTGGTGATTCATCTTGATCTTGTTTGATGTAGGTATCGACTGAAGATCCTCCTCTGTATCGAAAATGTTTGGATATGAAAGGGAGCCAATCGAGAATTTCTCTTCGGAGGTTTGAATTCATCCAGCCGTACAAGATTGGATTGGTGACGGCTGTGGAAGTAGCGAGAAGATGAAAAACTCCGAGTAAGCTGTAAAGCGTCTTGTAGTTGGTAAGGTAATTGAAGTCTGCTAGTGTGTTCAGTAAGGTTAACGGCAACCAGCAAACAATGAAAACACTAGCTATTACAACTAGCAACATGGTGGTCTTCCTATTTCGTTCTTTCATATGGTTGGTACGCCGTGGATCTTGCTGGTACATCATATGCCTATCTAAATAACGCTTTATGCTAAAATAAACGCTTACTAACACGGTTAAAGGAAGCAAAAACATGAAACAGAACAGTATAACATTATGAACATGTTTTAGCGTTTCTGACGGCCACTCTATAATACACTTATCGTACAGAACAAATCCGAAAAACTTAACACTTTCATTTCTGTACCAGAAGAGAAAAGGACTTGAGAGAATAAGGGACACCACCCAAACCGACGCTAAAATAATCCTAACATAACAATGATTAGAATCTGATAAACCGATAACGATAGCTGTGTATCGGTCTAGCGCTATCACTACGATAGTACAAGTCGATACCAGGACATTAGAACACTGTGTAAAATGTGTTAACTTACACATAGCGTCACCTAGTGTGAATTCAGAGCTGACTAGCTGCCCGAGTGTTGTCGACATGCAGATAGCACACATCATCAAATCGGATATTGTCAAATTGATGATGTACTTATTTCTGGCTGTTTGTAGTACTTTCTTTCTTCGTATAACATTAAGAACTGTAACGTTGCCTATAATACCTAATATTATCATACAAATGTACATAAATACGAATAATATCTTGGCGATGACGGGGAGGTGATGGTGGTCCCTGGCTTCATTTATCATGTACTGTACCTGGTGCCTTGACATGTTGCCCCAAATATTAATGGAGGGGGGATCAATTGGTTCGTAATCCATTTTGTAAAATTGGGAAAAGATACTTTTTACTTTCAGCACATGTTTGAAGTTGTTAAACCTTTGAAGTTGTTACACGTTTGAAGTTGTTACACGTTTGAAGTTGTTATACGTTTGAAGCTTTTTATACGTTTGAAGTTGTTAAAGCTCGTTTGAATTTGTTATAACACGGCTGAAATTTTTAAAACACGTTTGAACTTTTAAAACACGTTTGGATTTTTAAAACACGTTTGAACATGATAAATAAAGGTTTGAACTTTTTAAAACATGTTTCACTTTTAATTCTTTTCTGGTTTTTACTCTCTATAAACTCTTTCACGATGTTTGTTTAGGGTAGAACTTCAAAGTTTAGAACGTGAGTTGGGGCTTGCTTAAAGGAGATTCAATTTCAGGATTCCAATTCCAATCGATGTCTCTTTGAGTCTCAGACAAGATTCCAGGTGTCAATCTGAAAATAAAAGAAAATAGAGTCAATCGTGATAGAAATGTATGGAACTTGATATTAAATTGATAGAAATGATATGTATTATTAGATTCAATTAAAAAATTGTAAGCAATTAAGGTAAAAAGAAATTAATATCATATCTAAAAATATGAGTGATAAAAATAATAATAAATATAATAATTATATATTCTTAACTTTTCTAGGCACATCTTTCTTAAATTACTTTATATCTTTCATGATATTCCTTTAAATTTTCCAGCCTCACTTGACTTTGTTCTTACATAAATACTAAATTTTGTATTTTTTGTATTTAAAAGTTAAAAAAATATTTACATATTGGCGTAAGCCAGCGTAAATCAACTCCAGGTAAATTAGGAAACAACTTGTACTGTGGTGACGTGTGGCGACGTAGAAATACAGTTTGGTTAGTCTATAATCACCCATCTGACCACGTTTTCATGGAGTACACACACATGCGTGAGCTGTATTTGGGAATACTCCACCTAATCACAGCTCTGCTCTCTCAGTTGCCAATTTCTTATATACCTATGTATGTATTTATCCTCTATTATATGTTCAATATTTTAACTTGAAATTTGTTACACATTAGTTTAGTATATATACTAACAACTTTTAAAAAATACGGTGCCACAGGTTATTAAATAAGACGTGTTTTTCTCATTGTCAACTCATTAGGGTTGACACTAAAAAATCGTTTTGATAATTTATTCTAAAAGAATTGGATTATTTTTAAAAGAATTGAATTATTTTAAAGGAATTGAATTACTTCAAAAGAATTGCAGGTATCGTGGATGCCAATTATAATAACGAGTTAATTTTTTATATGATCGAAAATGTATAACAATCCGATAACTCGTAACTTACCCTCTACTATAAATATTTCCCCTCATTTTTATCAATTACAATGCTCTATATTGACCCAGAGTCTCTAGCAGTGAATTATCATAGCCTGTATTACAGTCTGTGATGTCGTAATATTCTGGTTAATAACCAGTGGGGTGTTTGTACAAAGTAAACACACGAGTAGTTAAACTAGTAGTAAAGTTGAAATTAATGTGAATATTAATGTTAATGTTAGCCATGTAGTGATTAAAATAAGAGGTAAACAGAGAGATAGTTATGGTGGGGCCATAGAAGATTGAGAGAGATAGTTATGGTGGGACCATAGAAGATTGAGAGAGATAGTTATGGTGGGGCCATAGAAGATTGAGAGAGAAAGGTATGGTGGGCCATAGAAGATTGAGAGAAATAGTTATGGTGGGGCCATAGAAGATTGAGAGAGAAAGTTATGGTGGGGCCATAGAAGATTGAGAGAAATAGTTATGGTGGGGCCAGAGAATATTCAGAGAGATAGTTATGGTGGGGCCGTAGAAGATTGAGAGAGATAGTTATGGTGGGGCCATAGATTATTGAAGGAGATTGTTATGGTGGGGCAATAGAAGATTGAGAGAGATAGTTATGGTGGGGCCATAGAATATTGAGAGAGATAGTTATGGTGGAGCCATAGAAGATTAAGAGAGATAGTTATGGTGGAGCCATAGAAGATTGAGAGAGATAGTTATGGTGGGGCCATAGAATATTGAGAGAGAAAGTTATGGTGGGGCCATAGAAGATTGAGAAAGATAGTTATGGTGGGGCCATAGAAGATTGAGAGAGAGAGAGTCATGGTAGGGCCATAAAAGATTTAGAAAGATAGTTATGGTGGGGCCATAGAAGATTGAGAGAGATAGTTATGGTGGGGCCATAGAAGATTGAGAGAAATAGTTATGGTGGGACCATAGAAGATTGAGAGAAATAGTTATGGTGGGGCCATAGAAGATTGAGAGAGATAGTTATGGTGGGGCCATAGAAGATTGAGAGAGATAGTTATAGTGGGGCCATAGAAGATTGAGAGAGATAGTTATGGTGGGGCCATAGAAGATTGAGAGAGATAGTTATAGTGGGGCCATAGAAGATTAAGAGAGATAGTTATAGTGGGGCCATAGAAGATTAAGAGGGATAGTTAATATGAAGACACTACCCAATCACCGTACACTACCCAATCACCGTACACTACCCAATCACCGTACACTACCCAATTACCGTACACTACCCAATTACCGCACACTACCCAATCACCGTACACTACCCAATTACCGCACACTACCCAATCACCGTACACTACCTAATCACCGTACACTACCCAATCACCGTACACTTTCAAAAGATTGTTTTTTCTTATCAATTTCTCATTCATCTTTACATTTCTCATTCATCTTTACATCTCATTCATCTTTACAAGATCCCCACCAAACAATTTTTGTTGTTTTTTAAATCATTGAAGCTAATATTCTTATCATTTTGCTGCAAACCTCATGAAATTTGATTTTTTTTCTTTTTATAAGCACACATATTTTTTTTTTTCATGTGCTTTTAAAGATTTTTTAATCAAAACTCTACATACAATACCTATTTTACTTCCGACTTCCTAATTTTCAGTCTAAAGAAAAAGAATGTACACCATTTGTTTTGAATGTCCACTAGGTAGGTATATTCAATTCATTATTGAATATTAGTTTAAAAGTATAAAATAGTATAAACATTCTGTAGAAACGTTGACATACTTCAGGAAATAATTTACATCTTAAACAAAGGTTAAACATGCTTCCTTTGTTTATTAAATTCAAATTGTGAATCAAAACAAAGAGTTTACAATCTTTTTCTTCCGCGTCATATGAGTGTTCCGGACAATTGTTGCACACAGAGTATTGAAAACTTTAAAAGCATATAATAAAATAACTACTGAACAGATTTCTATTCAGTTTGCAGATTAATGATCCTTTACCTTAGTTCTACAATATTATGTAATAAACTCATATTTATTTTTTCCGAGGTCTGAAGAGGACCTAGAAACTATTTAATGTGAGCAAACTGTCTGTCTGTGTGTTACAGTTTTATTATGAAACAGATTAAAATGAAATTATAAATTAAATCATATATGAATTTATATAATAAATTCCATTATAGTATCAACAACTCGACTTCTTAGCATTAAAAAGCCCAAAAAGAATCTGGAAAAGTTACCTGGAAAGCCTCTGAGATTATATTTGAATGTAAATACCTATTTCAGTTTCTTATCATGTTGTTTCACATTAGGTTTTTTAAATTATAGCTTTCTTTTAATGTACTCAATCTATTTTCGGAATGAAGTTATTTTAATAATAATTTTTATATGTTATTTACTTAAATAATCGAGTTTGTGAATTTGGTCAATAACTCGTAACTCACCCTATTTCTATTGACAGACAGTTTCAGTTTCAATTCCATTCAGTACAAATTCCAACAATGAACTTACTTTCATTTTCGTAAATTCCCTATGGTTCGAAGTAGATCTGCAAGAAAAGAAACATGGATTCAATTAGTGGATTGGTATCGATACTTAATTGGCTTCTTGCGATATGTACGAGATGTAAATTAAACTGTATAGTGAACTCCTCTATAGTGAACTCCTCTAAAGTGAACTCCTCTATAGTGAACTCCTCTATAGTGAACTCCTCTATAGTGAACTCCTCTATAGTGAACTCCTCTACAGTGAACTTTTCTATAGTGAACTCCTCTTTAGTGAACTCCTCTATAGTGAACTCCTCTATAGTAAACTTCTCTATAGTGAACTCCTCTATAGTGAACTCCTCTATAGTGAACACCTCTATAGTGAACTCCTCTATAGTGAACTCCTCAATAGTGAGCTCCTCTATAGTGAACTCCTCTATAGTGAACACCTCTTTAGTGAACTTTTCTATAGTGAACTCCTCTATAGTCAACTCCTCTATAGTCAACTCCTCTATAGTGAACTTTTTTATAGTGAACTCCTCTTTAGTGAACTCCTCTATAGTGAACTCCTCTATAGTGAACTTTTCTATAGTGAACTCCTCTATAGTGAACTCCTCTATAGTGAACTCCTCTATAGTGAACTCCTCTATAGTGAACTTCTCTATAGTGAACTCCTCTATAGTGAACTCCTCTATAGTGAACTTCTCTATAGTGAACTCCTCTATAGTGAACTCCTTTTTGAGAACTCCTCTATAAGTGAACTCCACTATAGTGAACTCCTCTATAGTGAATGAATAAGGATGTAGCCTGAATAGTAAACAAGTAATATCGAACCGTGCGATAACACGGAACTTACCCTAAAATGGGACATGTTCATCAGCACTCCAGGTTTAAATTATCTATAATGTGAGTTTTATTTGTCTTATTTACAGCTTTTCATTATGACTTCAAAGAGGAAAACTCAAAGACTGAAATAATAGTTCGAAGAAGAGAAAATATCTCTAGAACAGAAGATATAAAAAATAAACCGAGTGTATGTCTACGAACTGTAATAACATCGAGACTTGCCTCTAAATTATTACATATTTTATAGAAGAGGGTTTTATTAAATTCGGGACCTGCCTGTAATTAATAATCAATATTACTAAATAATAATATTGATTACTCAGTATATATGCATTGATAATACGTACTAGCATGCATTCAAATATAATCCTAAATCCATTATATTAATTAAATTAGAAATGGATGAATAACATTCTCAAGTATTTATAATTAATATTGCTAATCGTTATGCAATAACTTAAGAAAATTACCGATGGTGATATCCGATATTACAATAAAACTCCTGAGTTATGAAGCACTCGAGTAATGAAGGACCTGAGTTATGAAATGCAAATGAGTAATGAAGTATTTTCTATGTTTATATTATAGAAAACGATAAGCGTCATGAACTGTATCTTAGTTATCCCCCAATGACAATAGTTTTCCCCAAGATTTTAATCGTAGAAAACTGTCAGTGTCCCTGAGTTATGAAGAAACCAATACTTCATAATTCAGGAGTTTCACTGTATAATAATTTTTATTTTATACAACTAATATATAAGTAATTTTCAGGCAGTTCAACATGTTTAAAAAAAAACGAATTGATAACCAACATCATTTATTTAAAACAGAAATACTTTATTCCATAACAAACGTTTTTAAAAGGAAACAAATGTTCTGTAACTGATAAGAAATATTCTTTAACCCTAATGAGTTTGACTATCAGAATGAACGGGAAGATTTGATAATGTGTTTTACAACATGTCCTATTTATAAACCTACGGTACTGTATTTTTTGAACGTTGTTAGTATAGGTACTAAACTAATGTGTACTAAATTTCGAGTAAGAATATTGAACATATAAGGAGAAATAAATACGTAGGTATGTAAGACATTGGCAACTGAGAGATCAGAGCTGTGATTGGGTGGAGTGTGACCCATTCACAGTTCGCGCATGTGTTCGTACTCAATGAAAATGTGGATAGATGTGTGCTTATAGGCTAACCAAACTGTAATTCTACGTTGCCGCACGTCACCACAGTACAACCAATTTCCTAATTTACCTGATTAACGCCGATACGTAAATATTTTTTAATTTTTAAATAGAAAAGTATATTTGGTATTTATGTAGGAACAAAGTCAAGAAAGGCCGATAAACTTAAAGGAGTGACTTGAAATACATAAAGTAAATTAAAAAAGATTCGGATAAAAAGATGATAAAGGTATTTCATCGTATAAAAACGTTCTTTATAATAAAAAACGTTCTTTATCATATAAAAACGTTCTTTATAATACAAAAGCGTTTCTTGTAATTTGAAATGCTCTTTTTCACGTTGAAACGTTCTGTATATTGCAAAAAAAAACGTTTATATCATATAAAAATGTTCTTTATCATATGAAGACGTTCATGATAATGTTAAAACGTTTTTTATCATATAAATACATTCTTAATTTAATAAAAACGTTATTCAATATGTATAAAAGCTTTTCTTTAAATAAAAACGAATTTCTACTTATATTTCTTCTACTTATTTCTAAACGTAGTCATTCTTATCATTTTTACATCCTCGATAATGACCAATCGTCCAACAAAATTTCAGGCAATTTGGTTGAATACTTTTTAAGTTATGCGAACAACAAGATTGTAAATAAATTAATGCGGACTAAAATATTACCCTCCGCTCTCTGCGAAGGTAAATACAGCACACGTCATTCAATTCACCATATCTGTATCTTCCTAATACTAACTCTGAATAGATTAGCCCAGTACCAAATGATACCAATATTTCTTACGAATGACTTCCTTGCAAAGAAAAACTGAATTGAAATCTTACGCAAAAGGTGAGGCTTCGCAAGGAGAAGATTTAATGAATTAGGAATAGATGAGAGAAATGGGGAACATTGCGAGTTATTGAACTGTTACACATTGTCGATCATATAAGAAGAAACTATAGGATAATTTTTATTTGATATCTACAGGTATCATGGATACGAATTGAAATAAGAAATAATAATTATTCATTTTTCTTATATGATCGGCAATGTGGAACTGTCCGATAACTCGGAACTTACCCTATAGTTTGTTGAATAGTTTATTTGATAATAAATGAATTAGTGAATAAAAATAACTCATATGTATATTAATGCTTTGAAATAATGATAGGAAAATTATAGGATTTTGAACAAGAAATGCAAGATTTAAAAAACAATTAAATGTAGGATTTTGTCTAAATAAATATTAAGATGAACATTTTTTTTCAACAATAAAATTTATTAATATACAATTTCTTAATGCGAATTAATATATATTCTTTTTGAGTTGAAAAAATATCCTTTTGTATTTTATAACTTCATGTTAAAAAAGGTTTAATGCTGCACTGTCCATCTATAGTTATTACCGATACGTAAAACGATAAAGTAAAAGATACCTAGTTTTTAATGGAAAAATATTGTTTTAAATGAAATGTTATTATGTTACTTTCATGGACTCTCTATTGACAAAATGTTATTTCTATATAAGTTTTTGAGTTTATAAACTTTATATCAAAAGAGGGAAGTAAATCAAAATAAATCTATTGAAAACTTTATGAAAGAGACAGAAAAATATTATATACTTATTAGTAATGTATATATGAATATTACGACGCAGTTTATTATACTTCTGTTAATTACTAAATTTCGTTTCATTTGTTTTATATCAAATTTATTATATCTATTAATTTCATTTATATCTAAAAAAATTATATTAATTTATTTATTAGGTCTACATAAATTCAAGATACTAAATCATTAGAGAATTTTTACTTACAAAAATGTTAAAAATAGATACGTGCAAAAAGAGATATAGTTATGGTGGGGCCATAGAAGATTGAGAGAGATATTTATGGCGGGGCAATAGAAGAAAAAGAGATATAGTTATGGTGGGGCCATAGAAGATTGAGAGAGATATTTATGGCGGGGCAATAGAAGAAAAAGAGATATAGTTACGGTGCATAATTAAGGGATGTCCCATTTTAATCTTCTACCAACCAAATGAAACTCTTCTAAGAAGAGAATCTTAGATCTTCTACTGCCCTCATGATCTCCTATGGCCCAATTAATCTACTATTGTCCACCTTATTTTCTTATTGCCCCCTTGATCTCCCATACCCCCACCATAACTCAGTTCCCTCCAATCACTCTGCCCTCTGTTCAAATTACCCTCCTGATAAAGGACCTAAAAATTAGCATTTTAGTTCCATTTCGACACAGACAGGAATTCTGGAACACAAACTCGATGCTAGGAATTCATATTCCTGAAATTATCATTTGATGTAGAAAAAAGGATTATTTGTTATGGTGGAATATTTCCATTTGTATTTGTGTTAAAATTATTATTCAAAATGTAGTGAAATCACTCTGTTTATGTGTATCTTTCCTTTTGCGTTCATTTTCATTTTCATGTTTTATTCTTGTTTTATTTCCAAACGATGTTACTATATAATTTCATATATACTTTCATGATATTTTATTTTCATATTTTTATAAGTTTCCATCGCTTTTTTTTTCATCGTTATTATATTTTATTTCTCATTTTTATTTTATTTTATTGTTCTTCATTTAATTTACTTCTTATATTTTATTATTCTTTCCGTTTCTTTTTTCCATCTACTGTTTTATTTTTTTCAGAAAAGCAAACTGGAAAACCATTCAAAAAAAAAAAAAAAGAATCAATGAAATTTAAAATATTGTGTTCATAAATATTATATTTTAAATAAATATATATATCATTAAATATAAGAACCATAAAAAAACTGGTTAAATATGTAAGTTCAATGTCAATAACCACCACAGAAAATAAATAATCATAAGCTTACAGTATTTAAAAATAATATCCACTCCGATAACTGCTCATTCTTCCATTGAATATTAATTAAATTCCTAATCCCTTTAATCTGTTATACATCATTCAATAGCATTACCATTTTAATCCGTACAATAAATACCTTTAATCTTTTACACATAATCCATTAGATTTACCATTTTAATTAAACAACAAAAAGCTACATTTTTCTGAATAGGAGGAGATAATTTAGCATTTAGTTTAAAGGGGTTTAACGTCTGTTTCGGAACCAAAGGTAATATTGCTGATGTTGAAAGAAATTAGGTACAAGGGACTGGAAGAAGCAGTCAGAAAGGGAAGTGGCTTCATGAACAAAGTCACCTACCACCGTCAGTGACAAAGCTTATGGATGCAGAAAAGCTACTTCGTGAATAAAGTTACATATGATCAGTCAGTGATAGTGCTCATTAATGCAGAAAAGCTACTCCATGAACAAAGTCACCTATCACCAGTCCGTGACAAGTTGATGCATGCAGAAAAGCTACTCATGAACAAAGTCACCAGCACAAGCGTAAGACAAATTCATGCATGCAGAAAAGCTACTCCGTGAATAAAATTACTCAACCTTTACCTGGATAACTGAATTTATTTTTAAAATCTTTTATCGACAGCAAGCCAATAGAATTCAAAAGCAACATTGGTATCACATTTCACGATAACGACACCGAATGTACAGATCTAATAAAAACAGCAAGTCATGCTCTCTCAAATAACAGAGTGTGTATCTTCTTACCTGAACTGAACAGGTGTTGAACAATAGTTTCGATTGATTACTTGGGGTGAGTTCTGTGTTATTGAACTGTTCCACATTATCGATCATAAGAAAGAATTGTTATTATCAAACTTTTGTTTTAACTGGTAAATGAAGGGTTATAACAATCATTAATAATAAAGAAATGTTCCATGCTTCGACATTTAATATTTTATCTGTATTTAAATTCTATTTATACTCTAGTCAGTTTCATATCGATATGATATTTACTCTTCATATCGATATGATATTTATTCTTCATATCGATATGATATTTACTCTTCATATCGATATGATATTTACTCTTCATATCGATATGATATTTACTCTTCATATCGATATGATATTTACTCTTTATATCGATATGATATTTACTCTTTATATCGATATGATATTTACTCTTCATATCGATATGATATTTACTCTTCATATCGATATGATATTTACTCTTCATATCGATATGATATTTACTTTTCATATCGATATGATATTTACTCATCATATCGATATGATATTTACTCTTCATATCGATATGATATTTACTCTTCATATCGATACGATATTTACTCTTCATATCGATATGATATTTACTCTTCATATCGATATGATATTTACTCTTCATATCGATATGATATTTACTCTTTATATCGATATGATATTTACTCTTCATATCGATATGATATTTACTCTTCATATCGATATGATATTTACTCATCATATCGATATGATATTTACTCTTCATATCGATATGATATTTACTCTTCATATCGATACGATATTTACTCTTCATATCGATATGATATTTACTCTTCATATCGATATGATATTTACTTTTCATATCGATATGATATTTACTCATCATATCGATATGATATTTACTCTTCATATCGATATGATATTTACTCTTCATATCGATATGATATTTATTCTTCACATCGATATGATATTTACTCTTCATATCGATATGATATTTACTCTTCATATCGATATGATATTTACTCTTCATATCGATATGATATTTATTCTTCACATCGATATGATATTTACTCTTCATATCGATATGATATTTACTCTTCATATCGATATGATATTTACTCTTCATATCGATATGATATTTATTCTTCACATCGATATGATATTTACTCTTCATATCGATATGATATTTACTCTTCATATCGATATGATATTTACTCTTCATATCGATATGATATTTATTCTTCACATCGATATGATATTTACTCTTCATATCGATATGATATTTACTCTTCATATCGATATGATATTTACTCTTCATATCGATATGATATTTACTCTTCATATCGTAATACAGGAAAATAACAGATATATTGAATATTAATATTTTTACTTGTATCACTGGCTCTAATTAATTAAAATCCATACAGAAATTGAATTGCCTTTGCACTATATTCGCAAATAAAAAAGTATAAATTATTTATATTGTAAATAATATAGAAATGAATAAATAGTTTAAAATGATTTTTCATCATATAATGAATATATTTAATTAAAATTAATCATAAATAACATAAGAAATAATACTATTCAGACACCTACAGTCATCGGAAAATGGACAACCAATTGACTTATTCAACACCCACTTTTCGAATACTGAAACCCTAATTAGGTGTCAGAGTCTTCTAATCCAAATTTCAACCGAGTAATTATAAATTTTCTCTTATTTCTCAACTTTTCGTCTCCAGAGTTTCGATCTGTCTGTGTCGGAGATTCGTCAAACTGGCTTTTGAATCGAGGCTAATTGGTTCATTATTCGAACCCTAGGGATTCAACTTCGGGACTTCAGATATCAGGAGACCGAATTAGCGGATGTGTATTTTTGAAAACCTACCGACACGATTCGGACGGAAGACTTTTAATAAAGACCAATCGTGGTGTGATTGAAATCATGAAACGAAATCATTCTTTGGGGAATAAATGTTGAAATATTTTTAAATAGTATAAGGTTTATAAAAGAAATTGTCGAGAAATTGTTAAAAGTTCTGTACAGCGAAGATAAATACAAATAATATTCCACTAGGGTTGAACTCCTACGGTGAAGAACATCCATACAATATCTATTTACAGTCAATACAAATAAATACGTAAATAATATCAAAATGTGGCGACGAATTCGTTCATCTGTTTCTAATTAGATTTACAATAGGAGATATATTCTTGGTATGTTAAATTCGCATTCATTCATGGGGCCACAGTAGGGTGAAACTTACCTGTCTCGCGTTAAGATATACACATTTTCTTTGATATGTCTTACACGTGTTGTTATACATACATGCTAATATAGAGGGTTTGCATTGTTCTATATTACCTCTATGTTCTATTCATATGTTCTATTCATACTCTATTCATACTCTATTCATACTCTATTCATACATGTTATGATACAGCAATGATTGCATCTTTTGAAGCTACTCTTGTAGACATGTTCTAGAGACACAGTACGAGGAGTGAAGCGAACAGATGGTTCATAAAGTTACAGGTTATTGAACAGTTCCACATTTTCGATATTATAAGTAAATATAAAAAACAATTGATAAATATTGTATAAGTAGTTATATACCAATATATCAAATTTTTTCTTAGTATTACATGATAACATTATTAATACGATACAATTAATTTCTATTATTTTTTTGGATGATCGAAAATGTGGAACTGTCCGATAACTCGGAACTTACCCTGGATTCTCGGAGTCTAAATTAGCAGTCAAGTGAGGAATATTTTAATTTTTTTGACTATTTAATTTACTTATTTTCTGTGTAATTAATTGTTCAATTGACTGTTTAATTAACATTAACATATATAACTATAACATAAAACTATAACATAAAATGAACTATAAATAAAATCACTACAGTACCTCTTTCTTTGAAAAAAATCCTTTTTCCATATTTATTTTCCATATATTTTTCGAATATGCTATATATATATAACTTTCAACTGTTATAAATATTTATAAACATATTCATCTGTAAAACGTTTATTCGTTGAATTGTTTTTTTTTTTGCAAAATATTAATTGAAATATTTTATTTACTAGAATATTATGTAAATAATATAATAATGTAATAATGTAATAAATAATGTAATAATGTAATGTAATATAATAATGTAAATAGTTGTAAATAAAGTGCTCAGTGAAGAGTTAAAACAACCACCAATAGTTGTAAATAAAGTACACAATGAAGAGTTAAAACAACCACCAATAGTTGTAAATAAAGTGCTCAGTGAAGAGTTAAAACAACCACCAATAATTGTAAATAAAGTGCACAGTGAAGAGTTAAAACAACCACCAATAGTTGTAAATAAAGTGCACAGTGAAGAGTTAAAACAACCACCAATAGTTGTAAATAAAGTGCACAGTGAAGAGTTAAAACAACCACCAATAGTTGTAAATAAAGTACACAATGAAGAGTTAAAACAACCACCAATAGTTGTAAATAAAGTGCACAGTGAAGAGTTCCTATACCTACTTTCCTGCCTACTATATTACCTTCTTTCCTGCCTACTATATTACCTACTTCCCTACCTACTTCTACTTACCAAATTTGTCTATGGTAATATCCACGGTAGGCTGTAAATTGAGTTCAAGTCTCATACAAGTGTTGTATGAATTCAATTACTACAGCCACCATGAATAAATAAATACATAATACTAAATAGTGTATATTATATACTATATCCTATGGAAGATAAAACCCCTCCATATCTCCAGTTTCTCTTTGATGAAGAGAAACGAAGAACAAAAGGAAGAAAAAACGAAGTAAAAAGTTATTAATATTCGGTATTGAAGAAAGAACCTGCACTTTAGTTTTAGAGTTTGAAATCAATATTCAAAGAATGAAATTAATCCTCTAACTTTTAGAAAATTAGGTTTTTACATTTGATTTGGGCCATTGAAGAGAATCAGTAAAACTATAGAGGGTTAAATAAAAATATGTTATATTTAATATAAAAATAATTAATGAATCTATCGCTAATAATATTATTAAACACATAATAGATAACTATATTGCGTATTTTATATAAATTAAAAAATAAATTAAACTTGAAATGCAAGATATTTTAAGTAGTTATATCAATTCATTTTATATTCAAAGTAAATTTTAATAATGAACTTCTTTTCCTATTCAGTGAATATAATAATGAATCAAGTCAATATTCATTATGACTTTACATTCATTTTATCATCAATTACCTATCAAACATCCATTAAAAGTACCTTCAAACAGTACTAACGAACTTCATTCCTAAAGTACACGATACTGTACATGTCTTGGAACTGATTTCAATTACACTGATTGTTTGATATATTAATGATATGTAAAGAACTGACATCTCATTTTATTAGGGGGGTTAAACGTCTGCTTGAGGGACCAATCAAACTTAATGGCCTAATCTTGCCGACACGTTTCGAAAGCGGTTTGGCTGCCAAGAATCTGCTTTTGAATGAAATTCCATTGAATTCATATTTAAAGCCTGTGGGGATGTAAGACGTGCGCTTTAGCCACTCCATTACTGTTAACATTATTTTCAATGGAATTTCTTTCACACTCGGTTCAACAGTGGAAGAACCGCTTTCGAGCCTCGTTTGAATAATCGCTTGTTTGACTGGGCCTTTAGGCCCATTTCAGGTGGGCGTTTTTTTCATGCTGCATCAAAGATAATGGTGCATGGAAAGACGCTACCCCTAAATAAATGGATGTGTTTTGTATGTATGTTTAGATTGGGTGTTTCTTGATACTCATTTTTGTTGAAAAACGCCCGGTATAAAATAGACTCAACTCATCAGATCCTGGTGCGTAATATATGTCCAGAGTTTTTTCCTAATAATGAAATTAATTTCCATCAAAATGAAGAAAAAAAAACCTAATACAAAATCTAAGAGGAAAATGAAGAGGTGATAGTAAATGAAGCCTACGAGTCTACCTAACACAAAATCTAAGACCTCTTAGTTGAAGAGCATAACCCTAGCGCTATCCTCTAAAAATGCAAGTAGCGTTAAAAAATGATAAACATGTCAGAAAATAGAAAAAAGACAATATAACTTAATCCGAATTACAACAGTTCGGGGACCAAGATACGCCAAGCCCTCCTCTTCAATTCACCACAGACAGCTTTAGGATAGAGCCCCTGGGGTACCTACTACTACTCTAACTATAATATTTTCCACCATATTCATTCTCTAGACTACCCTATAATACTCTGTATATTCTACCCCTATATTACACACAGTCCTATAAATACAACTCACTATATTACACAGAGTCCTATGAATACAACTCACAATATCACTCACAGTCCTATAAATACAACTCACTATATCACTCACAGTCCTATAAATACAACTCACTATATCACTCACAGTCCTATAAATACAACTCACTATATCACTCACAGTCCTATAAATACAACTCACTATATCACTCACAATCCTATAAATACAACTCACTATATACCTCACAGTCGTATAAATACAACTCACTATATCACTCACAGTCCTATAAATACAATTCACTATATCACTTACAGTCCTATAAATACAACTCATTATATCACTCACAGTCCTATAAATACAACTCACTATATCACTCACAGCCCTATAAATACAACTCACTATATCACTCACAGTCCTATGAATACAACTCACTATATCACTCACAGTCCTATAAATACAACTCACTATATCACTCACCGTCCTATGAATACAACTCACTATATCACTCACAGTCCTATAAATACAACTCACTATATCACTCACAGTCCTATAAATACAACTCACTATATCACTCACGGTCCTATAAATGCAACTCACTATATCACTCACAGTCCTATAAATACAACTCACTATATCACTCACAGTCCTATAAATACAACTCACTATATCACTCACAGTCCTATAAATACAACTCACTATATCACTTACAGTCCTATAAATACAACTCACTATATCACTCACAGTCCTATAAATACAACTCACTATATCACTCACAGTCCTATGAATACAACTCACTATATCACTCACAGTCCTATAAATACAACTCACTATATCACTCACAGTCCTATGAATACAACTCACTATATCACTCACAGTCCTATAAATACAACTCACTATATCACTCACAGTCCTATAAATACAACTCACTATATCACTCACGGTCCTATAAATGCAACTCACTATATCACTCACAGTCCTATAAATACAACTCACTATATCACTCACAGTCCTATAAATACAACTCACTATATCACTCACAGTCCTATAAATACAACTCACTATATCACTTACAGTCCTATAAATACAACTCACTATATCACTCACAGTCCTATAAATACAACTCACTATATCACTCACAGTCCTATAAATACAACTCACTATATCACTCACAATCCTATAAATACAACTCACTATATCACTCACAGTCCTATAAATACAACTCACTATATCACTCACAGTCCTATAAATACAATTCACTATATCACTTACAGTCCTATAAATACAACTCACTATATCACTCACAGTCCTATAAATACAACTCACTATATACCTCACGGTCCTATATATACAACTCACTATATCACTTACAGTCCTATAAATACAACTCACTATATCACTTACAGTCCTATAAATACAACTCACTATATCACTCACAGTCCTATAAATACAACTCACTATATCACTTACAGTCCTATAAATACAACTCACTATATCACTCACAGTCCTATAAATACAACTCACTATATCACTCACAGTCCTATAAATACAACTCACTATATCACTCACAATCCTATAAATACAACTCACTATATACCTCACAGTCGTATAAATACAACTCACTATATCACTCACAGTCCTATAAATACAATTCACTATATCACTTACAGTCCTATAAATACAACTCACTATATCACTCACAGTCCTATAAATACAACTCACTATATCACTCACAGCCCTATAAATACAACTCACTATATCACTCACAGTCCTATGAATACAACTCACTATATCACTCACAGTCCTATAAATACAACTCACTATATCACTCACAGTCCTATGAATACAACTCACTATATCACTAACAGTCCTATAAATACAACTCACTATATCACTCACAGTCCTATAAATACAACTCACTATATCACTCACGGTCCTATAAATGCAACTCACTATATCACTCACAGTCCTATAAATACAACTCACTATATCACTCACAGTCCTATAAATACAACTCACTATATCACTCACAGTCCTATTAATACAACTCACTATATCACTTACAGTCCTATAAATACAACTCACTATATCACTCACAGTCCTATGAATACAACTCACTATATCACTTACAGTCCTATAAATACAATTCACTATATCACTTACAGTCCTATAAATACAACTCACTATATCACTCACAGTCCTATAAATACAACTCACTATATACCTCACGGTCCTATATATACAACTCACTATATCACTCACAGTCCTATAAATACAACTCACTATATCACTTACAGTCCTATAAATACAACTCACTATATCACTCACAGTCCTATAAATACAACTCACTATATCACTCACAGTCCTATAAATTCAACTCACTATATCACTCACAATCCTATAAATACAACTCACTATATACCTCACAGTCGTATAAATACAACTCACTATATCACTCACAGTCCTATAAATACAATTCACTATATCACTTACAGTCCTATAAATACAACTCACTATATCACTCACAGTCCTATAAATACAACTCACTATATCACTCACAGCCCTATAAATACAACTCACTATATCACTCACAGTCCTATGAATACAACTCACTATATCACTCACAGTCCTATAAATACAACTCACTATATCACTCACAGTCCTATGAATACAACTCACTATATCACTAACAGTCCTATAAATACAACTCACTATATCACTCACAGTCCTATAAATACAACTCACTATATCACTCACGGTCCTATAAATGCAACTCACTATATCACTCACAGTCCTATAAATACAACTCACTATATCACTCACAGTCCTATAAATACAACTCACTATATCACTCACAGTCCTATTAATACAACTCACTTTATCACTTACAGTCCTATAAATACAACTCACTATATCACTCACAGTCCTATAAATACAACTCACTATATCACTCACAGTCCTATAAATACAACTCACTATATCACTCACAATCCTATAAATACAACTCACTATATACCTCACAGTCGTATAAATACAACTCACTATATCACTCACAGTCCTATAAATACAATTCACTATATCACTTACAGTCCTATAAATACAACTCACTATATCACTCACAGTCCTATAAATACAACTCACTATATCACTCACAGTCCTATAAATACAACTCACTATATCACTCACAGTCCTATAAATACAACTCACTATATACCTCACGGTCCTATATATACAACTCACTATATCACTCACAGTCCTATAAATACAACTCACTATATCACTTACAGTCCTATAAATACAACTCACTATATCACTTACAGTCCTATAAATACAACTCACTATATCACTCACAGTCCTATAAATACAACTCACTATATCACTCACAGTCCTATAAATACAACTCACTATATCACTCACAGTCCTATAAATACAACTCACTATATCACTCACAGTCCTATAAATACAACTCACTATATCACTTACAGTCCTATAAATACAACTCACTATATCACTTACAGTCCTATAAATACAACTCACTATATCACTCACAGTCCTATAAATACAACTCACTATATCACTCACAGTCCTATAAACACAACTCACTATATCACTCACAGTCCTATAAATACAACTCACTATATACCTCACAGTCCTATAAAATACAACTCACTATATCACTCACAGTCCTATATATACAACTCACTATATACCTCACAGTCATATATATACAACTCACTATATCACTCACAGTCCTATATATACAACTCACTATATCACTTACAGTCCTATAAATACAACTCACTATATCACTCACAGTCCTATAAATACAACTCACTATATCACTTACAGTCCTATAAATACAACTCACTATATCACTTACAGTCCTATAATACAACTCACTATATCACTTACAGTCCTATAAATACAACTCACTATATCACTCACAGTCCTATAAATACAACTCACTATATCACTCACAGTCCTATAAATACAACTCACTATATCACTCACAGTCCTATAAATACAACTCACTATATCACTCACAGTCCTATAAATACAACTCACTATATCACTTACAGTCCTATAAATACAACTCACTATATCACTCACAGTCCTATAAATACATCTCACTATATCACTTACAGTCCTATAAATACAACTCACTATATCACTTACAGTCCTATAAATACAACTCACTATATCACTCACAGTCCTATAAATACAATTCACTATATCACTCACAGTCCTATAAATACAACTCACTATATCACTCACAGTCCTATAAATACAACTCACTATATCACTCACAGTCCTATAAATACAACTTACTATATCACTCACAGTCCTATAAATACAACTCACTATATCACTCACAGTCCTATAAATACAACTCACTATATCACTCACAGTCCTATAAATACAACTCACTATATCACTCACAGTCCTATAAATACAACTCACTATATCACTCACAGTCCTATAAATACAACTCACTATATCACTCACAGTCCTATAAATACAACTCACTATATCACTCACAGTCCTATAAATACAACTCACTATATCACTCACAGTCCTATAAATACAACTCACTATATCACTCACAGTCCTATAAATACAACTCACTATATCACTTACAGTCCTATAAATACAACTCACTATATCACTCACAGTCCTATAAATACAACTCACTATATCACTTACAGTCCTATAAATACAACTCACTATATCACTTACAGTCCTATAAATACAACTCACTGTATCACTCACAGTTCTATAAATACAACTCACTATATCACTCACAGTCCTATAAATACAACTCACTATATCACTCACAGTCCTATAAATACAACTCACTATATACCTCACAGTCCTATAAATACAACTCACTATATCACTCACAGTCCTATATATACAACTCACTATATACCTCACAGTCTTATAAATACAACTCACTATATAACTCACAGTCCTATATATACAACTCACTATATCACTCACAGTCCTATAAATACAACTCACTATATCACTTACAGTCCTATAAATACAACTCACTATATCACTTACAGTCCTATAAATACAACTCACTGTATCACTCACAGTCCTATAAATACAACTCACTATATCACTCACAGTCCTATAAATACAACTCACTATATCACTCACAGTCCTATAAATACAACTCACTATATCGCTCACAGTCCTATAAATACAACTCACTATATCACTCACAGTCCTATAAGTACAACTCACTATATCACTCACAGTCCTATAAATACAACTCACTATATCACTCACAGTCCTATAAATACAACTCACTATATCACTCACAGTCCTATAAGTACAACTCACTATAATCAATATGATAAAGTAACATCAGTCAATTAGTGCAGTTATAACTAACATTTCAATATTTATTCTCGTCAAACCTTCTAAGGCTTCAGTACTTGATTGACAACGACGAACTATCTAGGGAATATAGATTATAGCTTGGGAATATATATTATAGCTAGGGAATATACATTATAGCTAGGGAATATACATTATAGCTAGGGAATATACATTATAGCTAGGGAATATAGATTATAGCTAGGGAATATACATTATAGCTAGGGAATATACATTATAGCTAGGGAATATACATTATAGCTAGGGAATATAGATTATAGCTAGGGAATATACATTATAGCTAGGGAATATACATTATAGCTAGGGAATATACATTATAGCTAGGGAATATACATTATAGTTAGGGAATATACATTATAGCTAGGGAATATAGATTATAGCTAGGGAATATACATTATAGCTAGGGAATATACATTATAGCTAGGGAATATACATTATAGCTAGGGAATATACATTTTAGCTAGGGAATATAGATTATAGCTAGGGAATATACATTATAGCTAGGGAATATAGATTATAGCTAGGGAATATACATTATAGCTAGGGAATATACATTATAGCTAGGGAATATACATTATAGCTAGAGAATATACATTATAGCTAGGGAATTTAGATTATAGCTCGGGAATATACATTATAGCTAGGGAATATACATTATAGCTAGGGAATATACATTTTAGCTAGGGAATATACATTATAGCTAGGGAATATACATTATAGCTAGGGAATATACATTATAGCTAGGGAATATACATTATAGCTAGGGAATATACATTATAGCTAGGGAATATACATTATAGCTAGGGAATATACATTTTAGCTAGGGAATATACATTATAGGTAGGGAATATAGATTATAGCTAGGGAATATACATTATAGCTAGGGAATATAGATTATAGCTAGGGAATATACATTATAGCTAGGGAATATACATTATAGCTAGGGAATATACATTATAGCTAGAGAATATACATTAAAGCTAGGGAATATACATTATAGCTAGGGAATATACTGCTAAATATACACAGCTATATGGAATATACACAGCTAGGGAATATACATTATAGCTAGGGAATATACATTATAGCTAGGGAATATACATTTTAGCTAGGGAATATACATTATAGCTAGGGAATATAGATTATAGCTAGGGAATATACATTATAGCTAGGGAATATACATTATAGCTAGGGAATTTACATTATAGCTAGAGAAAATACATTATAGCTAGGGAATATACATTATAGCTAGGGAATATACAGCTAAATATACACAGCTATATGGAATATACACAGCTAGAAAATATACATTATAGCTAGGGAATATACATTATAGCTAGGGAATATACATTTTAGCTAGGGAATATACATTATAGCTAGGGAATATAGATTATAGCTAGGGACTATACATTATAGTTAGGGAATATACATTATAGCTAGGGAATATACATTATAGCTAGGGAATATAGATTATAGCTAGGGAATATACATTATAGCTAGGGAATATACATTATAGCTAGGGAATATACATTATAGCTAGAGAATATACATTAAAGCTAGGGAATATACATTATAGCTAGGGAATATACTGCTAAATATACACAGCTATATGGAATATACACAGCTAGGGAATATACATTAAAGCTAGGGAATATACATTATAGCTAGGGAATATACTGCTAAATATACACAGCTATATGGAATATACACAGCTTGGGAATATACATTATAGCTAGGGAATATACATTTTAGCTAGGGAATATACATTATAGCTAGGGAATATAGATTATAGCTAGGGAATATACATTATAGCTAGGGAATATACATTATAGCTAGGGAATATACATTATAGCTAGGGAATATACATTTTAGCTAGGGAATATACATTATAGCTAGGGAATATAGATTATAGCTAGGGAATATACATTATAGCTAGGGAATATACATTATAGCTAGGGAATTTACATTATAGCTAGAGAATATACATTATAGCTAGGGAATATACATTATAGCTAGGGAATATACAGCTAAATATACACAGCTATATGGAATATACACAGCTAGAAAATATACATTATAGCTAGGGAATATACATTATAGCTAGGGAATATACATTTTAGCTAGGGAATATACATTATAGCTAGGGAATATAGATTATAGCTAGGGACTTTACATTATAGCTAGGGAATATACATTATAGCTAGGGAATATACATTATAGCTAGAGAATATACATTATAGCTAGGGAATATACATTTTAGCTAGGGAATATACATTATAGCTAGGGAATATAGATTATAGCTAGGGACTATACATTATAGCTAGGGAATATACATTATTGCTAGGGAATATACATTATAGCTAGAGAATATACATTATAGCTAGGGAATATACATTATAGCTAGGGAATATACATTATAGCTTGGGAATATACATTATAGCTAGGGAATATACATTATAGCTAGGGAATATACATTATAGCTAGGGAATATACATTATAGCTAGGGAATATAGATTATAGCTAGGGACTATACATTATAGCTAGGGAATATACACTATAGCTAGGGAATATACATTATAGCTAGGGAATATACATTATAGCTAGAGAATATACATTATAGCTAGGGAATATACATTATAGCTAGGTAATATACATTATAGCTAGGGAATATACATTATAGCTAGAGAATATACATTATAGCTAGGGAATATACATTATAGCTAGGTAATATACATTATAGCTAGGGAATATACGTTATAGCTAGGTAATATACATTATAGCTAGGAAATATACGTTATAGCTAGGGAATATACATTATAGCTAGGGAATATACACAATTTTGCTTGCTAGATATGGAAGTGAATTTCTCTGAAGTTACGGTGGGGTGATAGAAGATTATGTGGGGCCCTCACTCAATGTTTTATGGCCCCACCATAACTATCTCTCTTAGTCTTCTATGGCCCCACCATATCTTCCTCCACGAGTACAATAATTAGTATCTTTTAATCAAAGTCGTAAGCCACACTGCCAGGTAGTAATTCAGTTATTCTACACAGACCATTAAATAGAAAGTAGAACACAGTGAGCAATTATAAGAGGTTGATTTGGTATTGTGATACCTGCCAGTATCAGGGTTCACTTTAATTGGTAACAGTGATACATGCAGTGTCAAGGTTGAAATTAGTATCTATGATAGTTGCAAGTATCATGGTATACACTACGTGCCACACTTTTGTGCAGATCACACATTTTGCTGTAAAATGAGTATAACTCATCCAAATCCATTGAAATTTTCAGTAGACACTTGTCCAATACAGATGTAACATGCCAAGAAATTTCAAATGCCTGTGATACTTATTGGTGAATTGACAAGGATTTTTCCTAAAAAGGTATAATTTCAGAGTACCACGCTCTTGTGCAGGAGGATAAAAGTGCTTATATAACGTTCAAAAACAATTTTATTTAACTCAAAAAGTGCTATTTATATGCAGGAGTTACAAGAGTGCAAATTCAATTACTTCGAAAATACAAAATTAATGAAATTATAACAAAAACTGCATTTTAATTATTAATACCCAGTAAAACCTCCCCTCTTGTCAACGACCCTCAAAAGACGTATATCCATGGAGCTAGTCAACTTATTTATAGTATCTGGTGTTATCTTCTCACATATTTTCTCAATTTCCCTCCAGAGGTCCTCCTTGTTTGTGAATTGACGTCCTCCCGCATACAACTTTTGTTTTAATATGGACCAGAGGTTTTCAATTGGATTTAAATCCGGTGAGAGGCTGGGCCAGACCATCAATTTATCATCCGAGAACTTAAGAGTTTCCAGGTAACTGCGGGTGGCTGTAGCTGCATGGGACGGGGCGTTATCATGCATGAAAATGATCTTTTTCTTGAGTGCAGCTGGTTGCCTCTTCAGCCACGGAACAAAATTGTTCTTCAAAAAGCTAATATAATTAGCTGACGTGATTTTAACGCCCTCTGGTACACGGAAGGGTCCCACCAATCTGTCTCCAAGTATTCCAGCCCACATCATAACACCTCCTCCTCCTTGTTGACGACGAATCCTCTGAGGACGAGAAGAGCCATGGGCAGTCCATGACTTTGCCCAACCGTCAGGGCCATCAAGAGTCGCTCGCATCTCATCAGTGAAGAGCCCCTTCTGGAAGTCTGTCTTGAGATACTTCTCAGCCCAAGAAACTCTTGCTTTCTTGTGTGACTCCTTCAAAGGAGGCCTGATAACGGGTGAAACATGAGAAGCCATACTTCTCAAGATCCTGCAACGAGTGGTTTTGGGGACTTCCTCCATACCTGCACTCTTGAAAATTTTCCCACTTGTGGCAGTGGAGTTCCTCTTGAGTTCCCTCTTGATCCTGGACAAGTTCTGCCTGGTTGCTACTTTCCATTTACCCTTATCTTTACGAGTGACCTTCCTCATGGGATCATCAATAAATTTCTTCACTGTACGTGGGTCACGACCGATTTCAGTGGAAATAGACTTTGCATCATGTCCCTCAGCCAGCATGGATACTATCTTACTCTTTTCAGAGTCAGAAAGACACGGGCGGCGACTCATTTTCGATATTTAAAAATGTGAGGACAACAAACACAAGAGCGTAGCACGGTTAAATAATGTAAAAATTGATCATACTCGGTTAATAAACAACAGATTACCTTCAAATTTTATACATAACCTCCTAGTGAGGGTTTCCATATTAACTGCAAATTTCATTTTATTTCAGTGATTTTTACTCATTTTATCCCAAAATTTGTGATCTGCACAAAAGTGTGGCACGTAGTGTATATTAATTGGTATCCGTGATACCCTAAGGTTTCAGGGTTTATTATTATATTCGTATACAAGATACCTGATGGTATCCTTTATACGATTTAAATTATAACTAAATAATAATAACCAATATATATAGCTTATTCTTATACAATCGAAGATGTGGATCCATCGCCAATTCATATCTTACCCTGCTTTGCAATCAGTTTTACAATTTTGCCCTGTATTCTGAACACCTGGTGATAATATCGTAAATTTAGAGGTAGCAGACAGGTAATTTGGACAGGTGTTGCTGAAACACGTCTTCAATACACAAAAAATGTATGGAAAATAAAAAATAATAACATGAAGTTATTTGGGTATTTTAATAGTTTAATATTTATACATTATTTTACAATTTTTTTAAATTAATAAACATATGATAATACACCTTGATATTTGGGTAGATAATTAATAGTAATGAATTCTGTTGGTGAATTAATTAATCAATCACAAAGCCCATTTTAATTTGATCAAATCACAATATTCTAATTATGTTTGTGTTTCGTACGTACGTTAATGTTAAAGTAATAATTGATTATTTTGTATATTGAATCTATATTTTAATTATGTTTTTGCTTGACAAATCTCTAGGTTCGTAAGCAGCTTTCACTTTATAATCTACTTATCGTATTAATTGTTATAGAAAAGTAGCGGCTAGAGCGCCATCTAGGAGTAAAGAAACAAACAGTGATTGGTAAAAATAAAGAACTTATGGGATTTTTTAAACCGCTTCATTAATTGATTCATTTTTCATAATTTATCTCTCATATTAACTATCTAAATGTTGTATTCATAATAAAAATTATATACTTAAATAATCATATTCTATGTAACTCTATATTATCTAATACAATATAATGCCCGATATATACTAAAAGTTGAACACAATCCACATTTTTCACTAAATTCATTCAACTTTTTTCAAATATTCATCTGATGAGTTGATAACCTTGAGTATTTTTTGCATGAGTTTGTACAAAATCTAATATAAGAAGAAATAATAGAACAAAAACAATTTAACAAATTCAAGTATCACTTCAAATTAATTCTCCGAGGTCTTCAGAAGTGCACAAAGTCCACGGAGATCGAGAACATCATTTGATTTACTCTCAGTTTATAAATAGAGTTCCAATGGAGAGGATTCGATTGTTCACACCAAGTCGAGGGGGAAAAAGAAGGAGGGAATGTAACTGTAAAGGGATTACGATAAAAGGGAACTGGAAGGGAGACCAACTGATATCAACAACAAGACTAACAAGAAAAAGGATATGTGATGACAATAGGTATGTAGGGTAAGCTTCGAGTTATAGAACGGTTTCTTGTTTCCGATCATATAAGAAGAGAATATATAATAATTATTGAAGTAAGGAAGTAAATGATAGTTTTGCATATTTTTTCTCATGTGATTGATAATGTGGAACTGACCAATAATACGGAACTTACCCTACTTCATATACAAAAATATATTATTCATATACTTTGATTTAATTGAAAAGTATGATTTTATTTTATTTCCTCATTTCCACAAAAGTTTACAGAAATTTAATTTTCAATATTTATTGCTAAGAAGTGAAATTATAATTTAACAATGATTTATATTATAATTTAACCGTGACTTTCATTATAATTTATTTATATACTATCACATCAATTCTTTATATTGCATTTTATTCACAACTCAATTTCTATCCCTTATATTTCTCCTCATGAATTGCAAGGCGTATTAACATTATAAATTAACACTGTATATTATATAGTAATACATTATATATTATATAGTAATACATTATATATTATATAGTAATACATTATATATTGTATAGTAATACATTATATATTGTATAGTAATACATTATATATTATATAGTAATACATTATATATTGTATAGTAATACATTATATATTGTATAGTAATACATTATATATTATATAGTAATACATTATATATTATATAGTAATACATTATAATATATTACATAGTAGTACATTATAAAATATTGCATAGTAATATATTATATTATATTACATAGTAATATATTATATTATATTACATAGTAATACATTATAATATTACATAGCAATACATTATATATTATATAGTAATACATTATACATTACATAGTTATACATTACATAGGAAGGCTATAAATAACTATGTAATAAAGCCAGAGTGTTTGTCTCAGACTGTAACGTGAGTAGGTAAAGAACATGAATAAATATTACCACTTTTACCATTATTAGAGTATAGGATTTAAAATAATAACAAATTAATAAACTACCTATGTAGTATCCCTATATAAAATAATGAGTAATTAATTTCTGCATACAATATTCAGTAAAGGATAAGGGGCAGTCTGCTTCTTCTTATTTGATGAATAGTTTCTCTATTTTAATTTCGTCTTATCGTATTTTGATTATTAATAAAAATTGTATGAAAAATATGCAATTATTTTTAAAATAATATTAAAATTATGAAATGATGTGACGAAACACAAATCGAAAATCTATCTGAGCTGCAACTCATCATTCAATGAATGTCTTATTAATAGATTGCTGCCTTTATTTATAAATATATATAATTATATTTATATGTATGTGTATATTTTTTTGGAAATCTATGTACTTCTTTAGGTATAACCTTGGCTGAACAATGACTATGCAGAATTATGCTACTGAATAGATAAATTTAGCCAGTCCCTCACTTGTTTGCAAGGTGTGTCTTTTACAGCTGGAGGTAGAACTCTTAGTTTACAACGACTGTTTTTTCTTCTAGGAACTCTTGCAATCATCCAAAGTGACGATAATTATTTACCATAGAGCAGGAATTAAATAAAATTGGTCGTAGATAGGGAGATATCATGAATATATTTAATTTGAGACCTAAAGTTACATGCTTGAATTGTTGTACTATCCACTATTAAGATTATTTGTATTAATTTAAAGCAAAGATTATTCTTGATACTGAAAAGAACCTTCTTTTTCAGTGTCAACTTGATATGAGACTGAAATTTTTAATAAAGCTAATAATTGAAAACATAGTAAATAAATAGTAAAAGAGAATATTGGAACAAACAGAAATGCTCTGTGTGACGTCACACAGAGCATTTCTATTTGTTTTTAAATGAGAATTGTGATATTATTTAGTTAAATATGCATTTTCATGAAAATTAACTTACATAGAATTGTTTTCATCACGTTTTACACTCTATTCACTTATAATATTCAACTAATAGTACTTATAATATTTGACAGTACTCTGTGTGACGTCATTTGTTTACATCGTTTCTGAAGAACGGATCAAGTTCACCGTCAATGAATTCGAAACTTAGTATACTTCTCTATTCAATTTACTATGACTAAAACTCTTTCGCTATTTTCCCATTCTCGATAAATTCAACATTTACCGCAACTCGTGAAACTGACAAATTAACGACTATCAAACACCTGCTTCTGACAGACCATTTGTAGAACATCTGTTTCGTATGTAAATTAGGTGTTTCTATTTAGCTGTCATCTAGTTTAGACTATATTAAATTAAATGATAACGTAGGAAATATGGTAGCCGGTAAATTGCTCGAAAACAATTGCTCGGAAGACAATAGCTCGAAAAAATTGCTCGAAAAACAATGGCTCGAACGAACAATTGCTCGAAAGAACAAAATTGCTCGAATTATAGAATTGCACAGTTTTCGATTTTATAAAAGTCTGTTATTCATGAAGTGGAGCTGCACCTAACAATCCTTGTTTGTTTTTAGTAACTGATCATTAATCATTCTATAATGATTTTAATTATTACTCATTCTGCATAATCTTTTTTTTAGACCGTTTGTGTCATCTCGTATGTAACATGTGAATTGGAATCATGTGGTCAATCACTACTATTCATGTTTTTTTTATCATAAAACCCGAAAACTTATTTATTACTAGCCTATCTGTGTGTGGTACCTCAATAGGTGAAATAACTCAAAGTTATGGCAAAGTTTTAATTAATCTACAAATTTTTTTGGGTTTTATGATAAAAAAACATGAATAGTAGTGATTCACCACATGATTCCAATTCACATGTTACTTACGAGATGACACAAACGGTCTAAAAAAAAGATTATGCAGAATGAGAAATAATTAAAATCATTATAGAATGATTAATGATCAATTACTAAAAACAAACAAGGATTGTTAGGTGCAGCTCCACTTCATGAATAACTGACTTTTATAAAATCGAAAACTGTGCAATTTTATAATTCGAGCAATTTTGTTCATTCAAGCAATAATTGTTCGTTCGATCAATTGTTTTCGAGTAATTGTTTTCGAGCAATTTACCTAGAACCATTATTTAGTCATAATTTCAGCAGTTCTAATATTATTTAGTCATAATTTCAGCAGTTCCAATATTATTTTGTTATAAATTCAGCAGTTCTAATATTAATTGGTCATAATTTCAGCAGTTCTAATACTATATAGTCATAATTTAAGCAGTTCTAATATTATTTAGTCATAATTTCAGCATTTCAAATGATTTTTGTTCATAATTTATGCAGTTCTGTTAATATTTGGTCAGATTTTCCTCATTTCCATATTCTATTAAGCATCTGTAACCTCAATCATGACTAACAGCAACACCTGTAATTCACCTATAAAACCAACCCAGCCATTTACAGGTGAGCAGTCAATGGATACGGTCAGTTCAATGTGCTCTGATATTTTCAAATAGGTAAAGTGATCAACTTTTAACTCAGTGAAATTGTGTTATGAATATTAGTTAAAATAATCAGTTTATTGTGTTCTAAGTAATGTTTATTTAGTAGGAGTAAATTGTGAGCATAATTCGTTAAATTGGAAGATGTCGAAAATTCGAATTGGAAAATATATTTTCTTCAGAAGATGCCAATAATCACAGTGACTCTTTTTCAGGATAGGTTCTTGTCTCCCATTTCCTTTTATTTAGAGTTACGTTTGATTATTACTCTAGAAAATGTTTTAATTTTTTTTTAATTTTGTAAGAAAGTGTTGTTGGTTATTGTTTAGTTTTATTCCTAATTTTTACTGTACTGATAGTGTTTATCATAATGTCAGTAATTCATATAGAGTTTAGTCATAATTTCAGCAGTTCTAATTACATTCAGTATTTATTCCTGGGATAAAAGGGGGAAGTGACTGGGAAATTCGTCCAAGGAAAATTTATCCTTGCGGCCAATTTTGTGATTAATTACAAATACAAAGAAATAAATTGTTAGTAATAAATGTAAGAAATAATTGCAATCACGATTTACCAACATACCCTTTTTTAGTTCGTTACCAGTACAACAAGCAAGCAGATACAAAAAACTACATTACAGCTTCATATCAAATCACTTAATTTAGAATTTTTGCTTCATTTAAATTAATCATTTTGCTTCGAATGGGTGAATTTTCTCGGATAAATTTTCCGTAAATGAAAGTTGCAGGGACTAATTTTTATGTGAACGAATTTTCCGTGAATAAATTTTTCTGGTCGAATTTTCCGGTAGTGATTTAGGAATATCCAAGGAATAATTATCCAAGGAATAATTATCCAAGGAATAATTATCCAAGGAATAATTATCCAAGGAATAATTATTCCTTTACAGGAATTTTTAGTAATAGTTTCGGGAGTTATAATATTCTTTATTCGTAATTTCAGTAGTGCTGAAAGTGATTAGTTAAAATTTCAGCAATTCTAATTGGTTAGACTTGTTTTCAGCAGTTTTGACGGTTTTTAGTAATAAATTCAGCATCTTTAAAGTGTTTAATTATATATTAACAGTTCTTTTAGTGTTAAGTCTTAGTATAAGAAGCTCTTTTAAATAATGGTCATGACTTAGGATATTCTAATAACATAGACTATTTGGCTTTAATTTCAGCTATTCTTAGTTTTAAGTCTTAATTTCAGCAGTTCTTATGATGTTTCATTCTAATAATTTTCATAGTATTCAATCCTTATTTCAGCAGTTCTGATATTTTTTAAGTTAATATTTTAGCAGTTCTTAGTGTTTTGTCTTAGTTTTAATTGTTCTATTAAATTTTAGATATAATATTAGCGGTTCCGAAAATATCGTCATAATTTCAGCAGTTCTGATGGTGTTTAGTCTTTATTTCACAGTTCTGAGAGTATTTAGTCATAGTTTCGGCAGTTCTGATAGTTTTAAGTCATTATATCAGCTGTTCTATGTAGTTGTTTATTGACAATTTCAGTAGCTCTAATATAGTTTCGGTAAAAATTTCTGTAGCTTTTATCTATTTTTGATATAATTCTAGCATTTTGAATATATTTTAGGTATAATTTCAGCAGTTCTATTATATACTGAAGATTTTTAATACAGAAAATAACTGAAAATCTCATGTTCCCATTAAACAGCTGTTTCTCTATTGAACATCTGTTGAACATCTGTTTAGATGGTAATTGGTTTCTTATCGGCAGTTAGAAAAATATATGTTGGAAAACACAATGATATAATCTTTTCACTTCACATGTTATTTATATTTATTTTATATTAAAGAGAGTTCCATAATGATGTGAATTCCAATAAACAAATAAAACTTTTAATACCTATATTTGAATTATCATTCATAAAATTGCTGGTTAACCCATATTGAATATATATTAGAAGAACTAAATCGATTAGAACTGTGAAATCAATTTTTTTTGGCATTTGAAAGTATGCATAAATAATAATTATTCGCAGATACCAACAATGAGTAATAAATACTATTTGCAAAATAATGAAGAATAAATAAATCAATCAATAAATATTCATTATTCGAGAATAATTAGAAAATTCTTTGATCATTTTCAAGTCATAAATTCAGCTGTTCTGATGGTGTTTAATCATAGTTTCAGAATTTATGATTCTGCTTAATAATACGTAATTTCAATGAAGTTTAGTATTAATTCCAACAATTCTGATAATGTTTAGTCAAAATTCAAACTATTCTGAGAGTATTTATACATAATTTAAACTATTCTGATAGTATTTATACATAATTTTAACTATTCTGATAGTATTTATACATAATTTAAACTATTCTGATAGTATTTATACATAATTCAAACTATTCTGATAGTATTTATACATAATTTAAACTATTCTGATAGTATTTATACATAATTTAAACTATTCTGATAGTATTTATACATAATTCAAACTATTCTGATAGTATTTATACATAATTTAAACTATTCTGATAGTATTTATACATAATTTAAACTTTTCTGATAGTGTTTAGTCAAAATTTAAACCATTCTGATAGTATTTATACATAATTTAAACTATTCTGATAGTATTTATACATAATTCAAACTATTCTGATAGTATTTATACATAATTTAAACTATTCTGATAGTATTTATACGTAATTTAAACTATTCTGATAGTATTTATACATAATTTAAACTTTTTTGATAGTGTTTAGTCAAAATTTAAACCATTCTGATAGTATTTATACATAATTTAAACTATTCTGATAGTATTTATACATAATTTAAACTATTCTGATAGTATTTATACATAATTTAAACTATTCTGATAGTATTTATACATAATTTAAACTATTCTGATAGTATTTATACATAATTTAAACTTTTAAATTTCAGCAGTTCTGATATCGTTAACTAATAATTCCAGCATCCATGATAATGCTTAGTAATAATTTCAGTAGTTCATATAATTTCAATTCATAATTTCAACAGTTAGGTAGTGTTTAGTCATATTATGACCAGTTCATAATGTATTAAGTCATAATTTCAACAGTTAGGTAGTGTTTAGTCATATTATGACCAGTTCATAATGTATTAAGTCATAATTTCAACAGTTAGGTAGTGTTTAGTCATAGTTTCAGTAGATCGGATGGTATTTAGTCATAGTTTCAGTAGATCGGATGGTATTTAGTCATAGTTTCAGTAGATCGGATGGTACTTAATTAGTCATGGCTTCAGCAATTCATATATTGTTTTAAATAATGTCATCATTTCCTATAGTGTTTAGCGTTGCCAGACATTTAGTAAACGGGCAATTTGTCGAATAGACATTTCGTCCTACGGTCATATCGTACAGCGGACATACTATGTCCGTGGACGAAAATATGTTCTAGACCCACTGTTTAGTCATAGTTTCAGCAGTTAGGTAGTGCTTAGTCATAGTTTCAGTAGTTCTTACAAGTTATAGTGTTTGGCTATTAATTGAGCAGTTCAAATAGTACTCAATCTTGATTTCAAAATATCTGATAGTTTTTTTAAATAGTTTCAGTGGTTTAATATTTTTCGTAATAATTTAAGCAGCTTTTAAAGTACATATTTAGTCACAATTGTATTAGCTTTAGTAGTGTTGTGTCCTAATTTCAGTAGTTCTGATAGTGATTTTTCATAGTTTCAGAAGTTCTAATAAAGAATAGTCATACTTTTCTGATGTTCTAATATTGTTATATAGGGCTAACGTAGGTAAACGTAGGCAAAGTAAAGGCACGATCGGGAAATGACACGCCGGTGCTACTATTACACACTGGGCCATTGTATGGTAAACGACATTCGGCTAACGATTGTCAAACAGCACTGGTCCAAAAAAGGGAAACATTGGTTAACCAATCCAGAGATTTTTGATGTACCAGTATATTTATTATACTGGTGTACCAGTTATATTTGACAGTAATCGCCAGACAATCAGAGAGGTTAGGTGCAAGCTATCTATCTCAACATTAATCATATCAAATAGCCAAATTGATACCTCAATTAAGTATGTATTTGGAATTGTAGTCGTTTTTGGCAATTTAGTATAAATGGGCCTGTTCTTCCTTCAAGTAATAATTTAACTCTTTATTTATTTCCTTCATAAGAATTAGCCTGGCCGCTACTTAATTCATATACAGGGTGTCCCAAAAAAAGCGATACCCAAGTTTCAAAGGCTGTAATTCAAAAACTATTAGACTTACAAAAAATTGAATAAACACATTTTGTTTATCAACATTTTCTCCATCTCAGAAAAGAAAAAGTAAATTAGACTATACTAAATCTACATTCAACAGAATAATTGTAACTTTGGATTTTAATTGGCATCTTTACAAGATGCACGAGCAGAACAAACTCCTCGATTCCGATCTTCCTCGGCAGATGAATTTTGCTCAGTGGTTTTTACAATAAATGTTAAATTTATGGATGATATTGTGGTTCATGTGGAGGCTAGAAATTTTATTTGAATGTCAAATTAAATAATCACAACATTCACCCATATGCATCAAAGAAACAAACTCCTAATTTCAACTTTGACGTAGGAATTTCGAGAGAGAAATGGTCTGTGTGGATGGCATTTGGTGGCAATGGACGACGTGTCATCCGTCCTTATTTTCAAAAAAAAATATTTTAGATGAAGTTGGATACCTTGTTCTAATGAATTTACAGGATCGTTTCCAGACTTTGAGAAACACATGATAACAGAATCAATTGAACCTGGTGGATTCAAGACGGTGATAATGTGCGCAGAACACTTTTGTTTGCTCCTAGTGCAAACAAAAGTGCGCAAACAGGTTTTCAGTATCAGTCACTAAAAATACTGTTAAAAGAAAACTAATTGATAAATTCTGCTGAAATTTAGTACAGAGAAGGAAAAAATGTTGGGAAACAAATAGTATTTTCCAATGTTTTATAAGTCTAATAATTTGAATTACAGCCTTTGAAACTTGAGTATCGTTTTTTTTGGACACCCTGTATATGGTGCTAGGACGTTTAGTTACTGGACGTTTCGTTATCGGACGTTTCGTTAACGGACGTTTCGTTAACGGACGTTTCGTTCTTAGAACGTTTCGTTACTAGGACGTTTCCTTACTAGGACGATTCGTTACCAGATTTTTCGTTCCGAATAGGTACTAACGATTTTTTTAGTTCGAAATGAGTTATAGACTAAAAAATATTCCAATCCCATACATTATAAATTATAAATATGTATTGAATATTTTTCCCTTACTGGAAGTTTTCGAACATAATAGAAAATAGTATATAAGAATAAGAATAAAGAGTTGAAATGTTAAATTATATAGTCTTTTCTTATATGATCGAAAATAATTATTATTTTCGCAAAATTGCGGAAGGTTATGTTCCTTTCATTAAGTTATTTTAATTCGGTAACTTGTATCATCTGGTAATTGGAATTTTACCCTAACGTTAATATTTTTTCCAAATTATGAAAAACAAAAGATTTTCCCAATGTAGGGTAAGCTCCGAGTTCTCGGACTGAAGCACATTTTCGATCATATGAGGACCAAAAAAAGCAGGAATATTGTTATTTAACTTCTTTATCGGTTGGTATCCATGATATATTTACTTCCAGCTTTTCTAATCAAAGAAATTAAGTAAAGATTATTAATTTTAATACATCTGATTAAAATCAATGTATAACCAAACGAATAAAAGATATGTTTAAAAAGTAGATATTATTTTTATAGTAGTATAAATTTATAAAGTATGGGATTGATATTAAGTTTATAATTCATTAATAAGACGTTTATAAGTTATTCATGAGACATTTATAAGTCATTAGTTAGAACTGGGTCAGTGTGTTGACCAAAACTTTGGATTTGCACCAGCTAGCACTACATCGGCAACGTTAAGTATTGCCAGTACCAATAAGTCGTTCATACGTGGTTATACTGTTCTGATCCGGTGAACATCCGTTAGGTGGGTCAACGTCGGGCCTTTGCTTGCCCAAGACTCTGAGACCAGCATAATAACGTTGGCCTAGTGTTTCTTTCTGAATTGGGCCAATGGTGGCCCAACATTGTAATGTTTACTGGGTCAGTTATAGTTTCAGCCATTGTAATAGTTTTTAGTCGTTATTTCAGCAGTTTTACATGTGTTTAGATTTACTTTCAGCAATACTAATAGTGTTTTAGCCATGGAACGACTGTTGAGCCCAAGGAAATCGATCCCAGGAAAATTGGGCTCCAAGCTCTTCAGACATAAGTGCAGCATATCATATGTTGTAGTGTGATGCATTTCAGTATCTTTGTTTTTTGGACCATGTATGGAATACTTTAGCATCTTATATTTAAATGATATTTTTGAATGCACTTAATATTAACATAGCCTCTTGCAGCTCATTTTACCTATCGTTTCATAGCTACAAGTCTTAAAAAAATTCTTCAAGATGGTTTCCAAATTGTTCAGTCTGCTGATGGTTCAGATGACGGTACGTAATTAGCCAAATATCCCTAAGAATTATAGGAATTATGAGAATATCCATTCGAAAGTAACATTACTTATTATATTTTCCAGATTCAGTCAACTATGGCTACTGCTTTGGAAGGACGAACTGCTCACTACGTAATAAATATCTTAAATTGTTAAATTTGATTTAATACTTATTTTATAATGGATATTTATGTCTTTTCAATCATCACATTTTATATCTCATTACCAAATAATTAAGTACTTAAAGTCAAATTGAAGTAAAAGCTAAAGCGCTCGAAAATTATATCAGCTGTGGCATTTTAGCAGCAACAGATCAAACCGACTAATTGAGTACATTTTTGTATATTCATAAACCTTTAACGTCAATTGACAATTATTTTATCAATTCAGGTGAAATTTTTGACCACACTTGAAACCGATGATAATGCACAACGTATCACCTGTCCAGTATTTTCCATCAAACCTGCCAATCAAACTGTTAAATTCACTAAATATATAGCTTCGGAGTCGCAGTTTGATGTTGTAACTTGGACTGAAAGATCTGGAATCTCAACTTTTAAAGAATGTGCCGAAAAAGCAGTTGCTGAGGGTGTGTACGATACGAATATTTGATAAATTGAACAATGTCGATGATATTTATTTATGATATGTGTTACTCTATTCATTTTCCATCACATCAGAAGATTCAATGTTCATGTGGGATGATGGTAAATGCAGAACTACAAAAAGTCTTTTCACCCGCAAAACTGAACCTTGCAATGAAGAGACGGCAACTCTGGTGTACATGATTGAACCTCCTGGTAAGAAAAATCCTAAATAAAAAACTCAACAACTATAAATTTCAACTCAAACCTAATTCTCTGGCCTTAAAGGATCTACCAAACTAACATAGATACTTTGCTCTTCATTAATTACATTTGCTCAAACTCAACTCTCTGTGAGTTAAGGAGCTATCTACCTATCAGAAGAGTAAATTCTTACACGTATAAAAGAAAGCAATGAAATACCGATTAATGAAATGTAAAGAGTTGATAGAACGAGTTTCGTATCTGTTATTATTACAGTGAAAATACCATAAAAGATATACAGATATGCAAATTGTTAAATAATATATATATTTAATTGAGGTATTCTTTTGTGTGCATAAGGTAAAATAGTAATATGTACATTTATAAAATTGATCTAAAGGTAGAGAAATACAGGATATACCAGAGACAGGATATACCAGCGTATACGAATTATATCTCTAACGAGAAATATAAGTAATGAGAGAAACAGATCTTATATTTTGATTCTTTGTAGATTTAAAATATGTTTGAAATACTGATCCATAACAAAGTTATATAATTACGTAGATTAAAATTGTTCATCCAATCTACATACTAACATTTTTCGTCTTCAAATCTGCAGAAACTAGTTGTGATGACGATAATGTGGTTCGTTTCCATGGAGATGAATTTGCGGCCTACGTATGCAAGGTTCCATCAGAACCGGTCACTAAAGGAACTGTGCCTGCGATTTGTGTCAATGGCAAGACCTTTACAAGTTAGTGAAAAAGTATAATATTAATACATAGAAAAATATCTACATTACTACTGTGGAAAATAGCAATACATTTTACCTTGCACTTGATTGTACCTAGCTCATAACTACGAACAAAAAAACAGTTTCAAAAATGTAAAAGTGATGAAGTAAGAAAAGCTTTTTAGGTAGATTATTTCAAAGTTTGTAAACCAAAGACGTTTTTGGGAATTCATTTAGTAGTAAGTATGACAAAAACTTGACAAAGACACTGATACCGATCTCAGAGAGCAAGAATTCATGACATTAACTCAGTTACAGCATTATCAGTTTCTGTCAATCGAACTTAATCATTTAATTTTATTTCAGTTAAATAGTCAATCGAATTGGAAAAATATGAACTATACTAATTATCAAACGATTTATGGAATAACAGTTGGAATAATATATATAATATCTCTATACAAACATTCTTTACGTTAACGTTCATATGACAAATCCTCCTTAAAAACTTTAAATGTGGCTCTTGCTAAATTCATATTGTACTAATTTCTCTTCAATCATAATTATCATTTGAATGAACAAAGTATATTTTATATTGCACAATGAATTATACTTAAACATTTCAAAGTTTGTAAACCAAAAAAGCTTTTAGGGAATTCAGTTGGTTGGTAGTAAGCATAGTAAATAAATAGAGAAGTATACTAACTTTCAAATTCATTGACGGTGAACTTGATCCATTCTTCAGAAACGATGTAAACAAATGACGTCACACAGAGTACTCTCAAATATTATAAGTGAATAAACTGTAAAACTGAATGAAATCAATTTTATGTACGTTAATTTCCAAGAAAATTCCCATTTAACTGAATAATAGCATAATTTTTGTTTAAAAAAAATGGAAAATATTCTGTGTGACGTCACTCAGAATATTTTCGGATATGTTCCAATATTGTAATTGGTATACTTCTCTATTTATTTACTATGGTAGTAAGTATGTGTTCAATTGACAAATACGTGACAAAGGCACTGACACCGATCTCAGAGAGCATGAATTCATGGCACTACATTGCAAAACTCCAATACTGGAATATTTTCTTCTTGATTGACTCTACCTGAGTCAATCTGACTATGAATTAGGAGGCAATATGACTCTTGTTTTTGAGTAAAATATTAGGATGAGTCAAATTGACTCACATTTATGAACTGGTCTTGGGATAATTATATTACATATGATTTGACTCATATTTTTTCAGTGTATCTTAGTTACAGCATTATTAGTTTTGTCTATCGTAATAAATCATCTAATTTTATTTCAGAAAAGCTATCAGATTTCTACTATGATGATGGAACAGGATGCTTAACAACCAAACCTACAACTGTTGATGCGGATCAACAAGTTTCCGTTTGTGATAATGATCCGCAAAAATTATGTTTTCCAAAAGATGAAACGGAATTACCTGCTTATATTGAACTTCTCAAAGGTCAGCAAAGATAATCTTAAAATATTGGCAAGCTTGTGATAATGTTATAATATGTTCTTTGCTAAATTTTATCTTAAATGCCTGTAAAATACTATTTATTTCGTTCAGAATTGTCCGTTTTTAGCTCGTGCGCCTAAAACATGAATGTGCGCCCACTACCAAAGAGTTAATATTTTTTTTGAATATTTTAGGATCATGCATTAAAAGACATTAGTGTTTGTGTAAACACTCGTCATAAAAAACTTAAATGTAACCAGTTTTACCACTTCAATTTACTATTTAAAGTTTTCATTTTCTTTCAGATATGGCTTACGCTATGGAGAAACTTCAGAATTTTTCCACGATTGCGATTCCCCTGGTATATGATGCTGGTGTTTGGAGATGGGGGGTATCCAATGTGGTACAACCTACTGGAGAGGATAATGGATGGGAAACTGATTACCCCAAAACACCTTCTGTGGAAAAAAATGGCTATATGACTCATCAAGGACTAAGAAATGCAGATGAATTTCTATCTTCATTAGTTTGTTGTTACCATACGAAATAAAGTTAGCCTTTTGTACTATAATATCGAAATCTGTAAGAACTTTATGATATTCATAGTTAATAGCTAGTTTCATTTGATTGACTAAAAGGATGCTATAATTTAAAATATGGTCTGTTTACGCGGAGGGGAATTTTATTTGAATAATTGGAAATAGTCTGATAAAATATTTGCATTGAATTGGTTATTTTAAATTTAGGAGAAAAAATTAATAGCTCTGAATATTCGTCATATAAAAGTTATAAATGTTATGAATCACAGATATATAACATTCTTCTTTAGTTTAAAATAACATAATGACATTTTTTGGAATATTCTTCTTTAGTTTAAAATAACGTTATGGTATTTATTAGAATATTCTTCTCTAGTTTTAAATAACATAGTGACATTTTTTGGAATATTCTTCTTTAGTTTAAAATAACGTTATAGTATTTATTAGAATATTCTTCTTTAGTTTGAAATAACATAATGACATTTTTTGGAATATTCTTCTTTAGTTTAAAATAACGTTATGGTATTTATTAGAATATTCTTCTTTAGTTTGAAATAACATAATGACATTTTTTGGAATATTCTTCTTTAGTTTAAAATAACGTTATGGTATTTATTAGAATATTCTTCTTTAGTTTGAAATAACATAATGACATTTTTTGGAATATTCTTCTTTAGTTTAAAATAACGTTATGGTATTTATTAGAATATTCTTCTTTAGTTTGAAATAACATAATGACATTTTTTGGAATATTCTTCTTTAGTTTAAAATAACGTTATGGTATTTATTAGAATATTCTTCTTTAGTTTGAAATAACATAATGACATTTTTTGGAATATTCTTCTTTAGTTTAAAATAATGTTATGGTATTTATTAGAATATTCTTCTTTAGTTTAAAATAACATAATGACATTTTTTGGAATATTATTCCTTAGTTTAAAATAGCGTTATGGTATTTATTAGAATATTCTTCTTCAGTTTAAAATAACGTTATGGTATTCATTAGAATATTCTTCTTTAGTTTAAAATAGCGTTATGGTATTTATTAGAATATTCTTCTTTAGTTTAAAATAACGTTACGGTATTTATTAGAATATTCTTCTTAGTTTAAAATAGCGTTATGGTATTTATTAGAATATTCTTCTTCAGTTTAAAATAACGTTATGGTATTCATTAGAATATTCTTCTTTAGTTTAAAATAGCGTTATGGTATTTATTAGAATATTCTTCTTTAGTTTAAAATAACGTTACGGTATTCATTAGAATATTCTTCTTTAGTTTAAAATAGCGTTATGGTATTTATTAGAATATTCTTCTTTAGTTTAAAATAACGTTACGGTATTTATTAGAATATTCTTCTTAGTTTAAAATAGCGTTATGGTATTTATTAGAATATTCTTCTTTAGTTTAAAATAGCGTTATGATATTTATTAGAATATTCTTTTTTAATTTTAAAGTAACGCATTGGTATTTTTTAGAATATTCTTCTTCAGTTCAAAATACAGTCATTATATTCTTAAGAATATTCTTCTTTAATCTTAAAATAACGTCTTGGTATTTATTGGAATATTCTTCTTTAGTTCGATATCATGACATCAAGAAATTTATTATGAAATTTCATTATACTTTGATCTATTAATTTTTTGGTACTAGTTACATTTTGGTACTAGGGTTTGGTTGCACGAGTGCTAGAATATTATATTTAATTGGCTAAATTTAATCAGAATGTTTAATAATAGTGTACTAGAATTTTCTAAATCTGAATTAACTTGAAATTAATTAAATAAGTTTTAATAACTTTAAGAATTATTTAATTTAATTATCTATGAGTATTGTTTAAAAAATTATTAAAACACGAAAGTATATGATTTCATAACATTGCATGGTGTGACATAATATTATTTTTCTCTTTTCTTTCACTTAGAATTAAAAGGAACTAAAATTACTGGTAAATTCCCCCGTTTTAACGAGATATCATTCTATTTTTCTTTTATTTTGGATCGGTGTTCGAATTTTAAATTACAAATTTTGTTAAATGTATTCCAATTCTCAAAAATTCTCAAAATGTGTTTATATAAAGAATTTCAGAATTAGGTTGCCACTTCTGATATTATTTTTAATATATTTCACACTGTCGGTAAGTTATAATTTAATAGTTACAAACTATAGCAATGGTGCCCTGAAATAACCCTATGTAACTACATACTGATGCAAAACATGATTCTTGCCAGGTATTTCTAATTATCGAACTAAGAAAAGATTAAATTCAAATTCTGACGGTTACAATTTTCAATTTTTGAAGTATAGCTTATTCTAATTCTTATTTTCATGTTGTCTTTGTATTAGAGTTGAATTTTTTAAACAATAAATTACTGAAAAATACATAAATTGAATTCTTTTACCTTTTATCTACTTAACCTATTAGCAACGTAATATTTGAAGTATTATTTAAGTATGGGATTAAGATGATATACTATTACTAAATTAGTATGTTTTCTAGTGAATATTTGGAGGGTGTTTGTTTCCTTCAATTTAAGCTATTTTGCTATTTCGGAGCACAATTTTTTTAATTCTGAATAAATTCCCATAAATTGGTGTAGAATTAAAAACAAATATCTATTTATGTATAATATGTAAATAAATATTATTTAGTAAAGATTTTTAATAAATGAATTGAAAAAAAAAATTCAGCAAATTGGTAATAAATTTTAACAAAACAATATTTTAAGCCCCTCCCATATATGTACCTCTATTTCCTAAATATATAATAATGATTTTCACGATTCACATTTTCAGTACAGCTAATCTTTTTTAAAAACATTTTTATTGAACGATAAAAAATAACAAAAAAATAGACAGTACAATGTAAACTCATAGACGGACAAGCCTACGAGTATATTGCAAAATAAGTAACGAGTTCATGCCCATATGTAAGTGTGTAATACTTTTTGCGTAATACATTTATGTAATACTTTTAGTATTTTATGCAATACTTTTATGTAATACTTTAAGCGTTTTAGCTTCATTAGTTAATGAAGTTCATATAGTAAATAAATTCCATTAGAGAACGTGATTAATATGACAAAAATCAGATCTCTAGGTATCACCACCCGAAGAATTTGAATTGAAACGTCTTTTTCAGCCTTTTCTACAACAGTATATCACCAATCTAAATATCATAAGAGAAAAGTAAATACCCTCTCTTTTCCACAGTAATAGCTAACTTAATATGTCCAACATACTACAGAACATAAATAATCTACAATTAATAAACACCACGAACAAAGTTGGTCAGTTGACATATCAGTAAACTGTAGAAATCTTCATGTCTTGTATGACTACTTTTTAGTCAACAAGAAATGTTATAATGAGGGAACTTTATACTTTGTTGTCCTTTTTTTATATATACCATATGAGTACGACATTTATTCGAAGTAATTTGATTATAGTTGTATAATAAATTCGTTCTTAAAGGGGGTTTTGCACATTTTGGTACTGCAAAAGTCTTCGGGTCCTAAATTATGGTGCTTTTTTTTTTGTTTTTTTGTTTTAAGGCCATTTGCCAGAAGAAGCATTGTCAGATTGTCTCTAAAAAAAAAGAAGAAACTTCACTGTCTCTTCTAACATGTAGTACAATAAAATCAGTTTCTTTTAGAATGATATTTTGTTAGTATTGTTCTATACTATTAAGAGGATATAATTATAATAGACTAAAGATTTATCATCCGTAACTCTAAAACTCTCTACCAGTTCAACATGAAAGAGGGTGTCAAATTCGCAGAGACTCGGGTGATGGAGAACAAGAAACCGAAAACTTATAGACAAAATAAAGAGAAAGAGAGAGTCAATCTTTTAATTAATTCAAGTCTATTAAATCATTTTTTATCTCATTAATTTCTATATTAAAAAAACATTCTTTCATACGAATACGAAGCTGTTATTTAATTTTAATATGTACTACATATATTAAATATATCACTATTTGCAGAAGAATCAATTAATTCTGAAACGGATTGAAATACTGCAGGAGATTGTTAAGTTATACCAATATAATACTATTGAAAATCTTTTTTTTAATTGGACAGTACACTAGTCTACAAAAAAATATTTGGTGAACAGCTAAATATAATCAATAATTTAAATAACATTTTTTCTTATATCAAGCTTATACTTTGAAAAATTTGAATACAAACTAATCTCTGATGCATTAAACCCATATTTGATGATTTTTATCTAGAAAACAGCTAAATATATTAGAAAATTGAATAAATTAAAATAACATTTTTGAATTTTTAAGTAAAAAGTAACAAGTTGTTTTAGCACATTATGATATCTATACAGGGTGCTTCATTTCAGATCATACAAAATTTGACAACTTGCATAAAGACCCAAAATTAACACTTTTTCACGAATAGCAAAATGATCAAAAATGCTTCGGTTTCGAGATATCGATACCCTGATTCTAGGCTAATTTGTTGACATACAAACATTGTTTCACGAAAAAAGATACTGACTTTTAAAGTTTAAAAGGAACTCCTACCTAGATATTCACAAGTACTTACGTTCCTAACAGATGGTTATCAGTGGAAGAACATTAGACCTTGTTGTTGTTATGAATGTTACAAAAATTACGCTACAATTAGGGTGTCATTATAATTTTTTGACATTTTGTTATTCGCGAAAAAGTTTTATTTTAGGATCTTATACAAGTTGTGAAAAATCCCTCGCATCTGAAATGATTCACTATTGTCTCCCCCTTAGAATAGAGCTAAATCTATTCAGAAATAATTTTATTTGATAGTAAATAAGTAAGTAGCCAATTTCTCTGAGCCGAATTCTTTCAAAATAAATAATTCAGTAGAATCCTCATGAGAGTTGGATTGGGAATTGTATCTCATAAATAGAAATAGATTCCTACTTCTTGGAATCGAAATGATTGCTTGAAAACTCACCCAGGTAACATTGTCTCTCCGAGCAGTATTGTCCCAATATTGTAACAACATTGTACCAATATTGTAACAACATTGTCCCAATATTGTAACAACATTGTCCCAATATTGTAAAAATATTGTCCCAATATTGTAACAATATTGTCCCAATATTGTAACAACATTGTCCCGATATTGTAACAACATTGTCTCAATGTTGTCCCAATATTGTAGCAACCATATGAATAGTGTTGCAAAAACAACATTCAAGTAATGTTACATGTGTGGACATTAACGAAGATGAAGCAAAATGTCAGTAATTTGCGAGATTTGAAATGGTAAGTCAAGTTATACTGACTATAACTCAATTTCGTACATTTATAATATTCTAGCATTTTGATAGAACGTGTCACAGTGGGGAAACGTTTAAAATTAAGCACCCATTGTGACACGTTCTATTAAACTGTCATTATATTTAAATTATAATTACCAAATGTACGAAATTGTGTAAATGTTGGAATAACATAATTTTCCTTTGATTACTAAAAGGCTTCACCTTTCCATGTTTACAATCTGTAAGCTTTAATCAAATTACGATTCACTTCAACAGGCCACAAAACATGCCTGACTTTAAATTTATAATTTTCTGTAAAAAAAACCTGTAGGAAACACTAGAAAATTTATCATTTATCGGATTGTAAAAATGTGAAAAAAATTGAAAATTAATTTTTTTATATAAAAATACATGCAGAATAAGTTCTGAGTTACGAGATGGTTCCATTTTTTCTATCATTTAAAAAAAAATTATATATTAACTTTATTTTTAATTAATTGTAGGAAACACAACAAAATTTATCATTTATCGTATTGTGAAAATATTAAAAAAAAATTTTTTATTAAAGTACATACAGAATAAGTTTCGAGTTAAGAGATGGTTCCATTTTTTCGATTAATAAAAAAATTGTTATACATTAACTTTCTTTTTAGTTAATTAGAATAAAAACATGTATATTATTTACGTATATTTTTCTTATATGATATTAAAAATGGAACTGGTAACTCGAAACTTATCCCAGTAGAAATACTTAATATATGAAAATGAATTGTAAATCAATTAAAAAGGATATATATGTGTAATACTCACTTTAAAACGTTGAGAAGAGATTTACATAATCGAAAGATGATGATGAAATTATTAATACAAAGTTATCGATTATTCTTTTCCAGTGCAAACTATCGGTGAAGAAATTTCCAATAGTTTTCAAACTGTTCAAGGCACCGACTTTAATAATTATCAAAATATTCAATATCTTTGATGTATAAAAACAACGAAGTTTTTTAGTTATTAACAGATTAGAGGTTTAAGATTGACGTACTACTATAATTTTCATAATGTCGGAGCATTGGTTTGGTACTTTTAAAACAATACCTTTATAAATTGTCGAAACAACAGAACTTTCAAATTTTCACTTCAGAATTGTTGAAGCATCAAAATTTCATAAATTCTTGAAATAATTTTAAAAAATGAAAACTCTTCATAAGCTAGGTATTTCAAACACCAGTTTTTTTAAAATATCCGAACAACTAATCTCTAAGATGTTCGAAACTATTCGAACACCAGATTTTCAAACTATTTGAGCATCAAATTTCAGTGTGTCAAAACCAACTGTAAAAATTGTTCTAAAACCAATTTTTCAAAACATCAAATTGGCTAAAAACCAAATTCTCATATTGTAAACAAACCAGATTTTTAGAATATCAGATTCTCAAATTATATGTTCGAAACCTAAATTATCAAAATATCTGAGCACCAAATTTTCAAGTGTCCAAACACCAAATTTTCAAGTGTCCGAACACCCAATTTTTCAAAGTGTCTGAACACCAAATTTTCAAAGGGCTCAAACAACAGCTTTCAACATGTCCGAAAAACAGATTTTCAGTCTCTCACAGCCCAAGATTTTCAGTCTCACTCATCACCAGTAGCTCAGCACTCACATCTGCTCGCAGTGACAGTCTGCTACTGAATGAGAGGATCTTTTCGACCATACCAGGGGTTTCGAACACCATGTTTACTCTTGCCATTAAGTGCAATTTATAGCTTAGTAATTTGATGTAAAATGTTCTTACCGTGATGAAAAGAAGCAATTGCTTGCACATCAAAAGAGCGCCAGTAGCGCCATTACTGTAATTGTAGGAGTAAAATATCGATATAGTTGAATAATGTATGATATTTGCCTAACCCTTCACTGCCTAGTGTGTGGTAAGTATGATAATTTAAATAGTAGAAATTACACATAAAAAAATACATTTGGTAAAAGGGAAACTTAATTATAGAATTACAAAAAATTATATTTTAAACTAATATTGAAAATATAGAGCAGTTTTTTGAAAAAAAATTCATTGTAAAATTCCTTAATAGAAAAGTTATTCGTATTTTTAAGAATATACAAATAATGTTCCATTAATGATGAAATATTAAGGCCCCATTCACATTTGCGTTTCTCAACGCCGCCTTTAAAAAAATGCTTATGTCAAAAAGTTAAGCTACAATTGATTTTTACGGAGCTCTTCACACTTGCGTTAGAAAAAATGCTGGAGAAAAGAAGCGTAAGTGTGAAGGGCTCCGTTTTTAAAATCGATTACAGCTAAACTTTTTGCCATGAGCATTTTTTTAAAGGCGGTTTTGAGAAACGCAAGTGTGAAGGGGACCTGAGATGAAGAACATTCATACAATATCTATTTACAGTCAATACTCAATACTAAACAATAGCATGGATAATATCGAAAATTAGGTGACTGAACCGTGAACCGCATTCAATCGGGTTAACACATACAAACCATGGTAAATATCAGTATAAATTATGATTATTTATAGTCTATACTAATAATTTCCGTCGTGTGTTCATTTATTTATTTATTTGGTGTTCGTTTTTACTTGGTGGGTATTAAAAATGAAGAATGAAACTATGATACGCACGGGAATATATTGGTATGAAATTCAAATGCTTATGATATTATTAAATTTAAAATGTATTTCTTCTATAGCATCGGCTTATGCAAAAAATAAAATGTCAATTGATTTCACTAAAAGTAAACAAACATCATTTTTTAATACCCATTTTTTTGAACACAAGTATAAATATAATCATTCCTACAATTCAGTAAATATAATTACTGCAAACAATGTTTGAAACCATTCCTATGTCTAATAAGATTTTAATTCAACGTAAAAACAGAAAATTGTTGAGTAATTGTCTCCTAATGGTGTTTTTTTTTTTGCTCATTTTTGGCAGTTTGATGACTCTGAAAAAAGTCTGGCATTTTAATTTGTCTTGCCGACAGAGAAGAAAACCTGAGGATTCATACAGATTTAGAATCTTCAAGTGGTCACAGAATTAGATCCGCATGAATGACGGCTCCTCTAAAAATAGATGCTGTATAATGAGAAAGATGAGAAAATGTATTAGCTTGAGATGGAAGACGTAAATAAATAGTACGGAAGAAAAAGTGAGTAAAATGAAATCAATGTACATGATATGCCCGGAATTAAGATATATTTCAAAATATTTTATGTTTTGGATTATTTTTTCAAAATAAAAAATATTTCAAAAATTCGAAATATTCCAAAATTAATTTTTTATCGAAATTTATTATTATTTTAATATTGAAATTTATAAATATTGATATATATTGTACTTTTATTTATTTTATGAATATTTGGTAGTTGATAAATATTTGGTAGTTGATAAATATTTGGTAGTTGATAAATATTTCGTAATTGAAAAATATTTGGTAATTGATAAACATTTGGTAATTGATAAATATTTCGTAATTGATAAATATTTCGTAATTGAAAAATATTTGGTAATTGATAAACATTTGGTAATTGATAAACATTTGGTAATTGATAAATATTTGGTAGTTGATAAATATTTCGTAATTGAAAAATATTTGGTAATTGATAAACATTTGGTAATTGATAAATATTTCGTAATTGATAAATATTTCGTAATTGAAAAATATTTGGTAATTGATAAACATTTGGTAATTGATAAATATTTCGTAATTGATAAATATTTGGTAGTTGATAAATATTTCGTAATTGAAAAATATTTGGTAATTGATAAATATTTCGTAATTGATAAATATTTGGTAATTGATAAACATTTGGTAATTGATAAATATTTGGTAATTGATAAACATTTGGTAATTGATAAATATTTCGTAATTGATAAATATTTCGTAATTGATAAATATTTGGTAATTGATAAACATTTGGTAATTGATAAATATTTGGTAATTGATAAATATTTGGTAGTTGATAAATATTTCGTAATTGAAAAATATTTGGTAATTGAAAAATATTTGGTAATTGATAAACATTTGGTATTTGATAAATATTTGGTAATTGATAAATATTTCGTAATTGATAAACATTTGGTAATTGATAAATATTTAGTAATTGATAAATATTTCGTAATTGATAAATATTTGGTAATTGATAAATATTTAGTAATTGATAAATATTTCGTAATTGATAAATATTTCGTAATTGATAAATATTTCGTAATTGATAAATATTTGGTAATTGATAAACATTTGGTAATTGATAAATATTTGGTAATTGATAAATATTTGGTAGTTGATAAATATTTCGTAATTGAAAAATATTTGGTAATTGATAAATATTTGGTAATTGATAAATATTTGGTAGTTGATAAATATTTCGTAATTGAAAAATATTTGGTAATTGATAAATATTTCGTAGTTGATAAATATTTGGTAATTGATAAATATTGGTAAATGAAAAATATTTGGTAATTGAAAAATATTTGGTAATTGAAAAATATTTCGTAATTGATAAACATTTGGTAAATGAAAAATATTTGGTAATTGATAAACATTTGATAGTTGATAAATATTTCAACTTCAAAACTATTTTAACATGAAAATAGTTCAGCATCCTAAATATTCGCATTGAATCACGTTTTCAATCATACCAACTCATGTTCCAGCATTGAATCATACCCAAATGAATATAGTTTCAAATTCAGTCGGCAGAAACAAATACAAAAAATGTAACTGAGTTTAACAATGAAGTTATACCTCTGAGGAAAGTAATTGATTATTTTGGAGACTGTTATATTTAAATGCTTGTGTTTATTGACGGTTTCATGCAAATGTTTTTTTTTTTGTTAAATTGAAAAATAATAGAATAGACATTTAATATTTTTTTTTTCCTTTTTTATTATTTCTTCCAAATTCTGTATACTGACTATATTAAGCTGGGAAAAAATACAGATTGAATTTTATCATTATATAACAAAAATAACATATATCAATACGATAGTTTCCTTGAAATATTCATTAATTTTGAAAATCAAAAAATTGAATTGATATATTAAGATTATCAAAAATAAATTGATACTACATCCCACTTTATCCATTTGGAATACATTATATATGCATAGGTTTTCGAATCTATCAGATGAATAATATGCATGACTGGATAAAGAAATACATTCTACGCTAAGTCAATAAAAAATATTTTGACTGTTTTACATTATTTTTCATCCGCCTTTCAGAAAAAGAGGAAAAGTCTTTGACTCGGTATACTAGATAGGGGTTATAAAAACTATAGAAAATGATGTAAAGGCTATTATGTTAATAAATTAAATAGAAATTCAACCTAATGCTGAATGAAATAGCAAATAGGCTCAGTAGAAAAAAGAAAGAACTTTTTTTTTTGTACAACTGAAATTATTTAAGAAATAATATAGATATCAATATAAATTTTATCGTAATAAATAAATGAATTTCCACATGACAAGTAACAATTACTTTACTTGTTACATACGTTATTCATTTTAGGTTATAAAAACTATTTGATATAACGTAAAGGCTATTAAATCAAGGAATACAAATTCAACCTTATGTCGAATTGAAGACAACTTCAATTTCTCCAAATATATATCCTGCGTCTCCGAATTCGTTTGTGGATGTTATTTCCACATTCTTGAATGCTATTTTACAAAGAAACATGCAAAGTATGTGTTTGAGAGTTACGTGTGAATCGTTACTAAGTTCTTTACGGTTCTAACTTCTCTCTAGGAGAAGCTCTCAGAAGCTGCTTTTGTTGTCTAGAAGTTCTTGAAAGTTGATACTCTTCTGGTTTGGAGCTGTAGCATATGCAGCTACGATTGAGTTACGAGTGACTGCATTGAGTTACGAATAACTGCATTGAGTTAGGACTGTAGTAACTGCATTGAATTAGGACTTTAGTAACTGCATTGAGTTAATACTTTAGTAACTGCATTGAGTTAGGACTTTAGTAACTGCATTGAGTTAGGACTGTAGTAACTGCATTGAGTTACGAGTAACTGCATTGAGTTAGGAGTTTAGTAACTGCATTGAATTAGGACTGTAGTAACTGCATTGAGTTAGGACTGTAGTAACTGCATTGAGTTAGGACTTTAGTAACTGCATTGAGTTTATGACGTTAGTAACTGCATTGAGTTAGGACTTTAGTAACTGCATTGAGTTAGGACTTTAGTAACTGCATTGAGTTAGGACTTTAGTAACTGCATTGAGTTAGGACTTTAGTAACTGCATTGAGTTAGGACTTTAGTAACTGCATTGAGTTAGGACTTTAGTAACTGCATTGAGTTAAGACTTTAGTAACTGCATAGAGTTAGGACTTTAGTAACTGCATTGAGTTAGGACTTTAGTAACTGCATTGAGTTAGGACTTTAGTAACTGCATTGAGTTAGGACTTTAGTAACTGCATTGAGTTAGGACTTCAGTAACTGCATTGAGTTAGAACTTTAGTAACTGCATTGAGTTGAACTTTAGTAACTGCATTGAGTTAATACTTTAGTAACTGCATTGAGTTAGGACTTTAGTAACTGCATTGAGTTAGGACTGTAGTAACTGCATTGAGTTAGGACTTTAGTAACTGCATTGAGTTAGGACTTTAGTAACTGCATTGAGTTAGGACTTTAGTAACTGCATTGAGTTAGGACTTTAGTAACTGCATTGAGTTAGGATTTTAGTAACTGCATTGAGTTAGGACTTTAGTAACTGCATTGAGTTAGGACTTTAGTAACTGCATTGAGTTAGGACTTTAGTAACTGCATTGAGTTAGAACTTTAGTAACTGCATTGAGTTGAACTTTAGTAACTGCATTGAGTTAATACTTTAGTAACTGCATTGAGTTAGGACTTTAGTAACTGCATTGAGTTAGGACTGTAGTAACTGCATTGAGTTAGGACTTTAGTAACTGCATTGAGGAAAAACTTTAGTAACTGCATTGAGTTAGGACTTTAGTAACTGCATTGAGTTAGTACTTTAGTAACTGCATTGAGTTAGGACTTTGATAACTGCATTGAGTTAGGACTTTAGTAACTGCACTGAGTTAGGACTTCAGTAACTGCATTGAGTTAGGACTGTAGTAACTGCATTGAGTTAGGATTTTAGTAACTGCATTGAGTTAGGACTTTAGTAACTGCATTGAGTTAGGACTATAGTAACTGCATTGAGTTAGGACTTTAGTAACTGCATTGAGTTAGGACTTTAGTAACTGCATTGAATTAGGACTGTAGTAACTGCATTGAGTTAATACTTTAGTAACTGCATTGAGTTAGGACTTTAGTAACTGCATTGAGTTAGGACTTTAGTAACTGCATTGAGTTAGGACTTTAGTAACTGCATTGAGTTAGGACTTTAGTAACTGCATTGAGTTAGGACTGTAGTAACTGCATTGAGTTGGGACTTTAGTAACTGCATTGAGTTAGGACTTTAGTAACTGCATAGAGTTAGGACTTTAGTAACTGCATTGAGTTAGGACTTTAGTAACTGCATTGAGTTAGGACTTTAGTAACTGCATTGAGTTAGGACTTTAGTAACTGCATTGAGTTAGGACTTTAGTAACTGCATTGAGTTAGGACTGTAGTAACTGCATTGAGTTAGGATTTTAGTAACTGCATTGAGTTAGGACTTTAGTAACTGCATTGAGTTAGGACTATAGTAACTGCATTGAGTTAGGACTTTAGTAACTGCATTGAGTTAGGACTTTAGTAACTGCATTGAATTAGGACTGTAGTAACTGCATTGAGTTAATACTTTAGTAACTGCATTGAGTTAGGATTTTAGTAACTGCATTGAGTTAGGACTTTAGTAACTGCATTGAGTTAGGACTATAGTAACTGCATTGAGTTAGGACTTTAGTAACTGCATTGAGTTAGGACTTTAGTAACTGCATTGAATTAGGACTGTAGTAACTGCATTGAGTTAATACTTTAGTAACTGCATTGAGTTAGGACTTTAGTAACTGCATTGAGTTAGGACTTTAGTAACTGCATTGAGTTAGGACTTTAGTAACTGCATTGAGTTAGGACTTTAGTAACTGCATTGAGTTAGGACTGTAGTAACTGCATTGAGTTGGGACTTTAGTAACTGCATTGAGTTAGGACTTTAGTAACAGCATTGAGTTAGGACTTTAGTAACTGCATTGAGTTAGGACTTTAGTAACTGCATTGAGTTAGGACTTTAGTAACTGCATAGAGTTAGGACTTTAGTAACTGCATTGAGTTAGGACTGTAGTAACTGCATTGAGTTGGGACTTTAGTAACTGCATTGAGTTAGGACTTTAGTAACTGCATAGAGTTAGGACTTTAGTAACTGCATTGAGTTAGGACTTTAGTAACTGCATTGAGTTAGGACTTTAGTAACTGCATTGAGTTAGGACTTTAGTAACTGCATTGAGTTAGGACTTTAGTAACTGCATTGAGTTAGGACTGTAGTAACTGCATTGAGTTAGGATTTTAGTAACTGCATTGAGTTAGGACTTTAGTAACTGCATTGAGTTAGGACTATAGTAACTGCATTGAGTTAGGACTTTAGTAACTGCATTGAGTTAGGACTTTAGTAACTGCATTGAATTAGGACTGTAGTAACTGCATTGAGTTAATACTTTAGTAACTGCATTGAGTTAGGATTTTAGTAACTGCATTGAGTTAGGACTTTAGTAACTGCATTGAGTTAGGACTATAGTAACTGCATTGAGTTAGGACTTTAGTAACTGCAATGAGTTAGGACTTTAGTAACTGCATTGAATTAGGACTGTAGTAACTGCATTGAGTTAATACTTTAGTAACTGCATTGAGTTAGGACTTTAGTAACTGCATTGAGTTAGGACTTTAGTAACTGCATTGAGTTAGGACTTTAGTAACTGCATTGAGTTAGGACTTTAGTAACTGCATTGAGTTAGGACTTTAGTAACTGCATTGAGTTAGGACTTTAGTAACTGCATTGAGTTAGGACTTTAGTAACTGCATTGAGTTAGGACTTTAGTAACTGCATTGAGTTAGGACTTTAGTAACTGCATTGAGTTAGGACTTTAGTAACTGCATTGAGTTAGGACTTTAGTAAGTGCATTGAGTTAGGACTTTAGTAACTGCATTGAGTTAGTACTTTGATAACTGCATTGAGTTAGGACCTTAGTAACTGCATTGAGTTAGGACTTTAATAAATGTATGAACATACACTAATCTAACAGAAGCATTTAATGAAATCATATAAAAATGTTATTCGAGTTGAAAAATATGAAACAATAGTTTTTCGAATTCAATCATTTTAATTTACCCAAAAAAACATTAATTAACAGTAAAAAAATAATATTTCAGAGTGAAAATCCATTAAAATCTTCCAAATCTTTCTCCACTAAAGTCTCCTTCTAAAAGGTCTTCTTCCACAAAGTTCTAATTCTGTGGGAGTCCTTTACTTTGAAGACTTTAAGTCTCCTTCTACTAAGTACATTGAATTCGAATCTCAGCCTCACAAAAGGTAAGTTCCCTTCGTTGAAATCCTTTTAGTATTCTCCAGTCGCCACTGAGCCAATTTCAAAATACGGTCAGAATGCAAGAGCTTGTTGAGATATGACCATGTTATTTTCTGACCTTTCAACACGGGAGTAATAGGTTGATTTAACCAATAGAGGGTTGTTTTTGACCATTATAAAGTTGTTTTAAATCTTAGGGTGTTGTTTATGCCATTATATATTGAGTTGTTTTAACCCTTAATGTGTTGCTTTTGAAAATTATAGAGTTGTTTTAACTCTCAGTGTGTTGTTTTTAACTCCTAGAAAGTTGTTTTAACTCTTAGTGTGTTGTTTTTAACTCCTAGAGAGTTGTTTTAACTCTCAGTGTGTTGTCTTTAACTCCTAGAGGGTTGTTTTAACTCTCAGTGTGTTGTTTTTAACTCCTAGAGAGTTGTTTTAACTCTTAGTGTGTTGTTTTTAACTCCTAGAGAGTTGTTTTAACTCTTAGTGTGTTGTTTTTAACTCATAGAGGGTTGTTTTAACTCTCAGTGTGTTGTTTTTAACTCAAAGAGGGTTGTTTTAACTCTCAGTGTGTTGTTTTTAACTCCTAGAGAGTTGTTTTAACTCTCAGTGTGTTGTTTTTAACTAATAGAGGGTTGTTTTAACTCTCAGTGTGTTGTTTTTAACTCATAGAAGGTTGCTTTAACTACAGAGACTTGCATGCTTTAACCTTCAAAGGGTTGCTCTAACTGTTGAAGAGATGTTTTAATCGTAAGGAGGTTGTATTAGGTCTTACAGAATTGTTTCAACCATAATTAATGGGCTGCTTAAGGGGGCAGTACAGTCCTTTTTTGTTTTAACAATTTTAATGTCAAACGATTGCTTAGTGAGAATAAAACATTCGTGTAGAATTGTAATGTTCAATAAAATCTAATAATGGAAATATATCATTTTATATATAATTAATTTCTTAACAAATGCCACAATCAGTGGCGCCATCTTGTATACAAACAACTTAGATAAGTTTCTATCTAGATTGTTGCTCAAGTGAAGAGATGGCTTAATTTTTAAAACTATGACTTCTTGTCTTGAATCTTTTCACCATTTTGACGCAAACAAAGATTGATTTATGGATACATAAATTAATAGGAAAACAACAAACATACTCACGTACATACTAATGAGAGCAAATGCTTCCGCTAGGTGTCGCTAATTTTATTATATACTTTTTATATGAACATTTTAAAAATAAACGAGCATTCAAATATTACAGAATTAAATATTTTGAATCAATTTAAAACCAATTTGGCGATTGTTTGATTTCGACTTTACTATCCCTTCAAACGCTTAACAGGTTGTTAAACAATAAACACACAGAGGCTTGTTTTAACTTCTACAGGATTGTTATAAATCTTATAGAGTTATTTTAATTTTCAGAGGCTTGTTTTAACTTTTATAGGATTGTTATAAATCTTATAGAGTTATTTTAATTTTCAGAGGCTTGTTTTAACTTTTATAGGATTGTTATAAATCTTATAGAGTTATTTTAATTTTCAGAGGCTTGTTTTAACTTTTATAGGATTGTTATAAATCGTATAGGGTTATTTTAATTTTCAGAGGCTTGTTTTAACTTCCAGAGGGTTAAAGGCTCGATTAACCGTATAAAGTGTGGTTCCAACCCTTAAAAGGTTGTTTTAAACCCTTAAAAAATTGTTTTAACCCAAAGAGAGTTGTTTTTACTTTTAAACTTAAAAGGATTGTTTCAACGCTTCACTATATGTATTTTATTAACAAGAAACAAAATAATTTTCTAATCATTGAAGTATAAATTGAAGTAAAACCTGTTTTTATTTCAATTTTAATTGATTTCCGTATTGTTCTACCATCAAAATAGAGAGATACCTACCTTTTCTAAAACTGAATTCAATAGGTACAATATGTAATTCACCACATAATGAAAGATAAAAGTTTGGCAAAAACATCGAACAATCAGAAAATTCGAGCACAAAATCTTACAATTTGATCAACAAGATGAAATGAGATTGCAAAGTTTCTCAGGATTCGACAATTGAGTCTTTTGAATATTCCACTCACGTACGTTCTTGTGAGTAATTTATTTCTGTTCAATATAGAAACGCTGTATACAGAAAAAGTCGCTGTAACAACATCTTATAGGGCTGGCAAAGGCTCAGTATACAGAATAGGGAAGTAACAACATCTTATAGGGCTGGTAAAGGCACAGTATACAGAATAGGGAAGTAACAACATCTTATAGGGCTGGTAAAGGCACAGTATATAGAATAGGGAAGTAACAACATCTTATAGGGCTGGTAAAGGCACAGTATACAGAATAGGGAAGTAACAACATCTTATAGGGCTGGTAAAGGCACAGTATACAGAATAGGGAAGTAACAACATCTTATAGGGCTGGTAAAGGCACAGTATACAGAATAGGGAAGTAACAACATTTTATAGGGCTGGTAAAGGCACAGTATACAGAATAGGGAAGTAACAACATCTTATAGGGCTGGTAAAGGCACAGTATAGAGTATAGGGAAGTAACATCATCTTATAGGGTTGGTAAAGGCACAGTATATAGAATAGGGAAGTAACAACATCTTATAGGGCTGGCAAAGCACAGTATACAGAATAGGGAAGTAACAACATCTTATAGGGCTGGTAAAGGCACAGTATACAGAATAGGGAAGTAACAACATCTTATAGGGCTGGTAAAGGCACAGTATATAGAATAGGGAAGTAACAACATCTTATAGGGCTGGTAAAGGCACAGTATACAGAATAGGGAAGTAACAACATCTTATAGGGCTGGTAAAGGCACAGTATACAGAATAGGGAAGTAACAACATCTTATAGGGCTGGTAAAGGCACAGTATACAGAATAGGGAAGTAACAACATCTTATAGGGCTGGTAAAGGCACAGTATACAGAATAGGGAAGTAACAACATTTTATAGGGCTGGTAAAGGCACAGTATACAGAATAGGGAAGTAACAACATCTTATAGGGCTGGTAAAGGCACAGTATAGAGTATAGGGAAGTAACATCATCTTATAGGGTTGGTAAAGGCACAGTATATAGAATAGGGAAGTAACAACATCTTATAGGGCTGGCAAAGCACAGTATAGAGTATAGGGAAGTAACAACATCTTATAGGGCTGGTAAAGGCACAGTATACAGAATAGGGAAGTAACAACATCTTATAGGGCTGGTAAAGGCACAGTATACAGAATAGGGAAGTAACAACATCTTATAGGGCTGGTAAAGGCACAGTATACAGAATAGGGAAGTAACAACATCTTATAGGGCTGGTAAAGGCACAGTATACAGAATAGGGAAGTAACAACATTTTATAGGGCTGGTAAAGGCACAGTATACAGAATAGGGAAGTAACAACATCTTATAGGGCTGGTAAAGGCACAGTATAGAGTATAGGGAAGTAACATCATCTTATAGGGTTGGTAAAGGCACAGTATATAGAATAGGGAAGTAACAACATCTTATAGGGCTGGCAAAGCACAGTATAGAGTATAGGGAAGTAACAACATCTTATAGGGCTGGTAAAGGCACAGTATACAGAATAGGGAAGTAACAACATCTTATAGGGCTGGCAAAGACACAGTATACAGAATTAGGAAGTAACAACATCTTATAGGGCTGGTAAAGCACAGTATAGAGTATAAGGAAGTAACATCATCTTATAGGGTTGGTAAAGGCACAGTATATAGAATAGGGAAGTAACAACATCTTATAGGGCTGGCAAAGCACAGTATAGAGTATAGGGAAGTAACAACATCTTATAGGGCTGGTAAAGGCACAGTATACAGAATAGGGAAGTAACAACATCTTATAGGGCTGGCAAAGACACAGTATACAGAATTAGGAAGTAACAACATCTTATAGGGCTGGTAAAGTCACAGTATTAAAAATAGGGAAGTAACAACATCTTATGGAGTTGGTAAAGGCACAGTATACAGAATAGGGAATTTACAACATCTTATAGGGCTGGTAAAGGCACAGTATATAGAATAAGAAAGTAACAACATCTTATAGGGCTGGTAAAGGCACAGTATACAGAATAAGGAAGTAACAACATCTTATAGGGCTGGTAAAGGCACAGTACAGAGTATAGGGAAGTAACAACATCTTATAGGGCTGGTAAAGGCACAGTATACAGAATAGGGAAGTAACAACATCTTATAGGGCTGGTAAAGGCACAGTATACAGAATAGGGAATTTACAACATCTTATAGGGCTGGTAAAGGCATAGTATACAGAATAGGGAATTTGCAACATCTTATAGGGCTGGTATAGGCACAGTATACAGAATAGGGAATTTACAACATCTTATTGGGCTGGTAAAGGCACAGTATATAGAATAAGAAAGTAACAACATCTTATAGGGCTGATTAAGGCACAGTATACAAAATAGGGAAGTAACATCATCTTATAGGGCTGGTAAAGGCACAGTATACAGAATAGGGAAGTAACAACATCTTATAGGGCTGGTAAAGGCACAGTATACAGAATAGGGAAGTAACAACATCTTATAGGGCTGGTAAAGGCACAGTATACAGAATAGGGAATTTACAACATCTTATAGGGCTGGTAAAGGCATAGTATACAGAATAGGGAATTTGCAACATCTTATAGGGCTGGTATAGGCACAGTATACAGAATAGGGAATTTACAACATCTTATTGGGCTTGTAAAGGCTCAGTATACAGAATAAGGAATTTACAACATCTTATAGGACTTGTAAATGCACAGTATACAGAATAGGGAAGTAACAACATCTTATAGGGCTGGTAAAGGCACAGTATACAGAATAGGGAATTTACAACATCTTATAGGACTTGTAAAGGCACAGTATACAGAATAGGGAAGTAACAACATCTTATAGGGCTGGTAAAGGCACAGTATACAGAATAGGGAATTTACAACATCTTATAGGGCTTGTAAAGGCACAGTATACAGAATAGGGAATTTACAACATCTTATAGGACTTGTAAAGGCACAGTATACAGAATAGGGAAGTAACAACATCTTATAGGGCTGGTAAAGGCACAGTATACAGAATAGGGAATTTACAACATCTTATAGGGCTTGTAAAGGCACAGTATACAGAATAGGGAATTTACAACATCTTATAGGACTTGTAAAGGCACAGTATACAGAATAGGGAAGTAACAACATCTTATAGGGCTGGTAAAGGCACAGTATACAGAATAGGGAATTTACAACATCTTATAGGGCTTGTAAAGGCACAGTATACAGATTAGGGAAGTAACAACATCTAATAGGGCTGGTAAAGGCACAGTATACAGAATAGGGAATTTACAACATCTTATAGGGCTTGTAAAGGCACAGTATACAGATTAGGGAAGTAACAACATCTAATAGGGACAGTAAAGACGTTGCAATCAGAAATCAATCGGTTATTAACTGAAGTAGCTGAATGGAGAATCCAATCTGTGCTACATAACTTTATCGCTAGAATTAGCTGAACAGAGTTGTACAGTTAGGATAAGCTCAATGTTATCGAAGGATTACACCGTATCCATGACAACTGCAGATTTCATAGATACCAATTAGAACAAAAATTAAATAAGAAGAATTATATATCTATTTCTTATATGATCAAAGATATGGAAGCGTCCAATTACTCGAAACTTACCCTACATGTTATCAAAAACACGATGGCTGTTAGTAAATGAATAAATACTTTGCTGAAGATCTAATATGGAAAGTTTTATATGGTAAATAATGTAGCATCTTAAGAGTTGCTGGGAAGGAGCCAAGACATCTGCAAAGCAGTTACATTTGATTTATGACAACTCTGATAAAACTCAGCAATGAACATTGTAATAAATATAAAATATAACATAGATAGAGTGACCAGCTGGGAATAAAGAGAAGGAATGTAAGGTCAGACTTTCAATAAATAACATATTTAATAGATAAAGAATTGAATTAAATCATAGCCAATCGAAACACTGGCCAATAGCACAGCACAATAATGAAGTATTGTGCTAGATTTTGCACATCACGTACGAATAACATTGCTTATAAATATTTGAAGATAGAAGTTGTGACAACATCCATTACATACGGAAGAAGAAGTACTCAATTTGTCCATTGGAAAGAATGGGTGTTACTCACTTTTAAGTTAAGTGTATTATAGTTCATAGCACACATATAGTTTAAGGTAAGACGTTAGAGATTACAGGTGGCGAAGGGGTTGACCAGCATGAGATGGGCCTTAGCCTATCTTGGTGGTTAAAATCTCTACCATAATTAAGTATACCGACTAACTGCATCCTTAATACCTACTCACTGACTCTACATATTACAAACACTAAGCTTGCTTTTATACTAAAAAATCAACCCCGTAGGTTACAAGCAGCTGTGACATTTCATTGGAACCTATTTCTCACGTAAAACTATTCTAAAATGTTTGGTTTTTAATCTCAAGTAGCTTTTTAGGCTTCCATTGAAAAGGTAACATCTTACCTCAAGCTATGTGCGGGTCAACTGATTACAGCACGACATTCTTCCCTACCTTTAGAACATGAATATCCTTTTCAATTTTACATAAATGCTTTAACTAGTCCCAGCTTTCAATTTTTCATGATTAATAATAACCCAAATCATCCTGACGAAAATTTATAATTAGATTAAATACAAGATGTGAGTGAATTTATTAACCCATAATTAAAGTTTTATTTCTTTGTTATATTATTCATATTCTTCTTTTCCATACATTATATCTTTATTTGCCTTCACATTCATTGACCGTGATATTTACCCATAGATTTTTATGTTGGGTAAGAATCTTGTAAAGTTATTTTTCCAAAGCATATTGTTAAGCAATCTACCTTCAAATTACGACAATACCTTAACTTATCCTTAGTGATATATGAATGATCTTATACAATAGAAATTCAGTATTCTATTATTTGTTTACATATAACCAAATTACATAGGGTTCATTTCCATCTTTTACTTTTTGAGATCAGTCATATTCCACTTTTAAAATCTACCTTTTTATGTACTAAACTATATTAATTACAATTTATAGTATACCCACGAATTGAAAAGAGATACTAATAATTTTCTGTAGTATCGTTGATATACGAGGAGGGTCACACTAATATTATTAATTGAAAATATAAGAGTTAAAACGCTAAAGAGTGAAAAATATAATTTTGATAAATTAAATATATTGTATATACGTACATATATATGCATTTAAATTTAATCTTAAACCCATTATATTAATTGAACTCTCACTGATTGAACTGTACTATTATTGATAATAATATCATAAGAATGATAATGAGAATGATTATGTCTTCATAAGAATGATAAGTCGTTAGTAAAGATAATTGTAATGGAAATTGATCATCAATCAGAATGAACAAAGAATTTTATTTTTAAGAAAAGTACACTTAGTATATATCTGAATTCATGAATAATGTATACTGAAATATCTTGTTAATATTTTAAATCACTTCATATATTTTCCTTTCGTGTGCTGAAATTATATTTGGTCCTCGATTTTAGCATAATTCAATTTATGTGTCTGACCACTTCTTTGAAGATTTTGAGCAGTATCACTTGGTTTCCAGTGTCCCACGACAGCACTAAATGTTCCTACTCCCAAATTTTGTTCTGTATCTATATTCCTGTACCCTTTCCATCTTTATACCTTGCTATGCTGCCTTGGTTCAATTTTTTTGACAATTTTTTTAGCCATTTAAAAACAGTATTGAGGGAAACAACCTTAACAGTATAATGTACATCACAGCTGACATGCATACAGCCATAGGTCACGTGCTATCTTCAAATAGGTTGGAATATTAAAGCATGTCGATATTGAAAGGTGTTTAATGCAAGAGGCTCTATGTTCCTTATCGTGAATAAAGTATACTTTTTAAATGTAATCCAATCTCGAACAGACAGTTCAATATAGAGTTTATTTAAACAGCAAAAACGTCAGACATCTTAATTCATTTATTTTTCAAAACGATGTTATTTAATTTGCTGAATTTCAATTTCAAATATTCCTTTTTTGTATAACTATGTGCTTAAAATACTGTAGATTAATATTTCTTAGTGCAATATATATTAATCAGATAAAAGGTAGTAAAATGCATGAAAAAGTAATTTAAAAATACCCCCTTCCTAGTTCACGTCCTTATGTCAATTCATGACGTAAACTAGGGAGGGGGTGTATGTATTGATTCCTAGTTCACGTCCTAAATGAAATAGGAACGTGAACTATGAATTTGCCCTTATCGCTTAAGCCATTATTAACATACTAGCAGGACCCGTGGAAAATCCGCTGAATTGGAAAATCAGCAAATAGGTTTTGGTCTATCTAGCACATTTTGAGACGGACTGTCACCGGTGGAACGGACAGTTATTGTCGTTTGTATGGGGAGGTCCGTTTAAAGATCGTCCGCTTTACGAGATTTACCGGAATTCTGCAGGACCTCTTACAAATAGCTTTCTATTATTGATAACTATTATGTTAAATAGTTTAGCCTATTTTAACATTCTGATCTAAGATATTCCAAATAGGTTTGGTCTCTAATCTCAAGTAGCTTTTAAGGCTTACACTGAAAGGGCAATTTCTTATCTCTTGCTTTATGTGGGGACAACTGATTACAGCACTTCAACGAATAACATTGCGATAGAAGTGGTGAGAATATTCATCACGTACAAAAATCATTGTGTATAAATATTTGGGGATAGAAGTGGTGACAATATCCATCACGTACGAATAACATTGTGTATAAATATTTGGGGATAGAAGTGGTGACAATATCCATCACGTACGAATATCATTATGTATAAATATTTGGGGATAGAAGTGGTGACAATATTCATCACGTACGAATAACATTGTGTATAAATATTTGGCGATAGAAGTTAGTTATAATATCCATTAAATAACGGAAAGAATTAATTTTATTATATACCTACCAATTAATGATTTTAATGACCAATTTACAGGTAAATAATAATAAAATAGGCAAATTAATAGGATAATTATTACAGACATAAACTGAACTTGTAATGAATTTTATTATCTATTAAATAATTTAATATATAAATTAAATATTAGGAAGTGATATTAAAATGATGATTGACTGTAATTAAATTGAATGGATTAGGAAACAATAGATGCATTAATGCAACTTTAACGTCAATGTACTTTAGCATTAATTCTACTCTCATTCTATCTAACCGCCACCAAATAAATTACCATCAATTTAAATCTCTATTCTCTTCATCTCTTACGGAAATAAACTACGCAGACATCAACAGCTTTAGTCACTAAATTATATAGTGTTGTTACCGAGAGTTCTGATGTGACGTCATCACAACAACGAGAAGAGCACGTATACTAATACAGTAAAACTCCTGAGTTATGAAGCACTTGAGTTATGAAGTATTTTCTATGTGTAGATTATAGAAAACGATATACATCACAAATTTCGTTTTAGTTGTCCCTCAAAGACCATAGTTTTCTCCAGAATTTTAATCATAGAAAACTATCAGTTTTTTATGATATGAACCAATACCTCATAACTCAGGTGATTCACTGTTATAATAATATCAGGGAGGGCGGGACATATAACTATGAAGAAATACTTATATGCTGTATAATTTTGTACATTGTTACTAAGTTCTATAGGGCTGGGTAGTGAATAGAGTTCGTCTACCATTGTTATTACCTTCGCAGAATGCGGAAAGGTTATATTATAGACGGCATTTATTTATTTATCATCTTGTTATTTGCATAACTCAATAAGCCACTTCATAACTCAGGGACACTGATAGTTTTCGTGACCGGACAATTGCCACCCGCGGACAATTGCCACCCGCGGACAATTGCCACCCGCGGAGAATTCCCACCACTGGACAATTGCCACCCGCGGACAATTGCCACCCGCGGACAATTCCCACCACTGGACAATTGCCACCCGCGGACAATTCCCACCACTGGACAATTGCCACCCGCGGACAATTGCCACCCGCGCACAATTGCCACCCGCGGACAATTCCCACCACTGGACAATTGCCACCCGCGGACAATTCCCACCACTGGACAATTGCCACCCGCGGACAATTGCCACCCGGACAATTGCCACCCAAATATTTATTATCAGGCCTCTTAACTAAAATGGTGATAAAATATGTATGTTATTTTTGTACGATTTATTATTATTTGTATACATTATAAGATAAACAATTGCATTCCACATTTAATATTTTTTTATAAAATTAATTATTCCCATTGTTGATATAATAAATTATAAGTTGTTTTTATAAGAATTATTTTCATCATTCAATTGATCATGTCCTTAGTAAATTAAAAATATCTTCCTTTATCAATGCTATCATTAATAAACAAATATCCATTTTCTAGGATATCTATGAGTTGAGATGCTCATTGGCATATAAGCAGTCATTAGTTAGTATGCAGTTTCGAATTAATTAATAATCTGTGAAAAAGTTAATTGGCTTGAAATTGTAGATGCGTGGTGTATGAGAAAATCTATTAGTATAATTAGTATATAAAAAATGTTATAGACGAAGAGAATTAAATAGTTTTGAATCGTTCTAAAGAAGTGGTATAAAGTATTCGATAACATAAGATTTAAAAAGCACATTCAGAAACCGAATAATAATATATTTTTTATCTAATAATGTACATAATTAATATTTAATCGTACAACAATAATATACATATTTTATCACCATTTTTAAAGTTAAGAGACTTGATATTAATTATTTGGGTGGCCATTGTCAGGGGGTGACAATTGTCTGGGTGGCAATTGTCCGGGGGTGGCAATTATTCGCGGGTGGCAATTGTCAGGGGGTGGCAATTGTCTGGGTGGCAATTGTCCGGGGGTGGCAATTATTCTCGGGTGGCAATTGTCAGGGGGTGGCAATTGTGTGGGTGGCAATTGTCTGGGTGGCAATTGTCAGGGGGTGGCAATTGTCTGGGTCGCAATTATCCGCGGGTGGCAATTATTCGCGGGTGGCAATTGTCCGTGGGTGGTAATTGTCCTAGCCCCATAGTTTTCTATAATAAAATTTTTGGAGAAAACTATGGTCTTAATAGAACTCCACTATATATAGAGGACTCTTCTATAGTAAATTTAGAGTCCTGAGTAAGAGAACTATCCCGTATAGTGAACCAATTTCCTTCAATCTGTTATAAAATGGCATTAGTTTTCTAAAACTGATGCCGTTTATGATAGACTAAGCAAAAGTTTGTTCACTATACGAGGTAATTCTCTTACTCACGACACTAAATTAACTTCAGAGGAGTCCACTGTACATCTATGGTACAATCATCGGGTGAAGTTGATAGTATTTTTAATTTATTTAGACTCTAATTTTACTTTTTTCTCTTCTGCAGCACTGAGTTCAATGATATTTTATCTTCAAAACAACTCTCTGAAAATTATTGATGGCTCAGTCTTTGGATTGCTGATGCCTTACATCAATTTCATGCTAATTTACGGTAATCTCTATATATTTTTTTTTTAAAGGAAAAAATTTTGCTTCCAGAAGAAGCAATTTTTTTAATTTTTTGCTTCCAGAAAAAGCAAACCTTCTTTAAATAATTTTAATAAAAATCTGTCTAAAAATCTCTATATTAGTTTTATCTCTTATCAAATGTTACTAACGCTGATTTAACCTAATTCACATCACACTCTACTAAGTAAAGCTATGTACCAAATAATAACGTGTGTAAAACTACAATTAATATTTTTCTTACTTCCCCATGGCTCATTCTGAATCCTGAATATCTGGCCAAAGTGATCAGTGCAGGTCCTACTTGCGCTGACGGAACTTATTTGACGAACTTGGGACACTTCGACATATGAAAATTTTTATTAAGTATGGCTTCAAAGGAAAAGATGAAAGATTCGATCTACAAGAAGAATAGCCAATCAGGAAATTTTCTTTTCACACTTTTAGTCTTCATCTTTGACGTCATCAAATCAATGATTTTTGGAGCCTGTCCTAGTAATAAACAGTGCATCAAAAATCCTATATTATTGTCCAAAATTATTATAATAGCATGTAGACTAATCTATACTATAATAAGAGCCGCGTCTGTCTGTCCGTGTGTCACACTTTTATTTAGAAATACATATTAAAAAGAAAAACAAGTCATTTGAAGAGGTATCATGACTACGGGGCCACGCGCTACAATAATATTGACACTGATAATTATTTGAAAAAATTATATTATGGCTTTTGAGAGACAAATTCGTTGTTTAATCAGAAAATGTTTCTCCATAATACATTCTTGCATCCACTCCGGTATATTCCACCCCGGTAAGTTCCACCCCAGTAAATTCCATCCCGGTATATTCCACCACGGTCTATTCCACCATAGGTATATTCCACCCCGGTAAGTTCCACCCCACTTTAAGGGTTAAGTTTGGTTAGTCATTAATATTAATCTTTTATTAATATTTTATATAATACAAAGTAAATTGCATTTTCTTTATATCAAATATAACCTTTTGATGGTCAATCACAAGATATATAGTTTTCACTACACATGTGGTAGAACAGCAGAAAGACGCACTTTATCAATTTAATGTCACTTTCAATCTATCCTGAAGCTGTATTTGGTGAGTGGAAGAAAATAATGGTGGCGTTCATCTGTCCCCAAACTGCCGTAGTTTGGATTACGTTTTTTTTTTATGTTTATTATTCTTTAACCGCTACTTGCAGTTTTAGAGAGTAGCGCTAAGTTCATGCTTTTCAACTACGAGGTCTTAAATTTTGTGTTATGTAGACACGTAGGCTTCATTTGTTACTTATGATATTATTGGTGGGAGACTTGGATCATGGAGCTAATAACATTTCTGACAGCTCCTTCCAGTCGTCAGCTATATGGCCTTTGGTTCCGAAGTAAACGTTAGACCTCTAATTATAATCATGATTGCTCTTCAACTTCGAGGTCTTAGATTACGTTTTGATTAGGCTCGTACGCTTCATTTACTATCACCTCTTTATTTTCCTCTTCAATCCGTGAGTCCAGTAACCATAGTTTGTGTCTTTTGTAGTCGCAGTCCTAGGTAAGTGACTGTATTCTCTGAGTAGATATCATGCATACATGAGCTTTATCAACGACAGATTGTATGTGATTTTGATCATGGAGCCAATTTCCTTTCGGACTGGTTCTTCTAGCCTTATATATTGAATTTCTTTCTGACGTCAGCGATACGGCCTTTGGCTCCGAAGTAGACGTTTAACCCCATAGTGAAAGTGAATTAATTGTTCACTGGGGTGGAATGTACCTGGGTGGAAAATACCTAGGGAGGAATAGACGGGGCTGGAATATACCGGGGTGGAAAATACCTAAGGTGGAAAATACCGGAGTGGATTTTACAGAGGTGGAATTTAACAGGGTGGAATATACCTAGAACCAAGTCAACCATATGTCCTACTCGTTGGAACTCGTAATATGACTCATTAATCGAGCTAATAAAGCATACGAGAAAACTTCACCAATTAATGACTGAACTTGGTTTGCTACATTTCAAATATACTGAAGTGTAGTTCATTGTTGAATATGTTGATGTGCTAGCACCAATTACAATCAAAATTGATTGTCATCATAGAGACAAGGACATTTTTTATGACGAGTTACTTCCAACACTACTCACCATAGAAACCAACAAATTGGCAAATTTGGGTACAAAGGGTGCGATCTACTGTAGGTCTCTCGACAATGTCCTTCCTCAAACTTTTTCATCTTGGAAAATGAACCAGCAACACACGAATCGACTATTGCAACTGTAACTCATCCATATTTGAAGTTGAGGACACATTTTTTGGTGTCCTCAAGCGCATCTGAAGGAAAAGTTTATTTTGGTTTCGGGGGTCAGAACACTTCCAGTCAGCAAAATTCATCGTTATCAGTAAATATGCAAGTGGTTGCATATCTAACTGATAAGGATAAAAGCCTGCAGAACCTAGAAATTAAATTAGCAGGGCAATACTGAAATTCTAACAATTCTGATTCTGTTGGGAGACTTTTCGCTCTATCTACAATGACACTGGTGCCAAAAGTGTCTTATCAATCGAAAGATTATAGTCTTAATTTCAAGTTAATGCTCATAATTTAATAATAAATTCTGTTTACATTTAGAAGTATTTTAGTCATATTTCGAATTTTTTGGTTGGTGGATTTTTATTAACTCTTTGTTTAATGGTATCATATTTTGAATTTTTAAGTCAATAGGATCAAATTTAAATTACTAGAGTTATATTTTTGTTTGATTTCATCCTTCGGACAACATCTGATTATCAAAATTATGTTTTTAAAGATATGTGTTAAGTTATATATAGTATAAATGAATTTAAAAATGCATTTAAATATGTATTTAAGTACATTCAAGTACTTAGGTACTTTCTAATCATGTACTTAGTATCTAATACTTAAGTACATTTAAAGTACTTAATGGCAAGCTCTGCAAGAAATGATGTTTGACAATAATTAATTAATTAAATTAAATACATCAGGAACAAAAAATAAGCATTATTGCAACTTTAGCATTAGAAAAATTTAACCATTATTTCAACTTTAAAATTAATGCAACTTTAAATATAGCATTAAAGCAACTTTGGCATTAATGCAACTTTAGCATTAATGCAACTTTAGCATTAATGCAACTTTAGCATTAATGCAACTTTAGCATTAATGCAACTTTAGCATTAATGAAACTTTAGCATTAATGCAACTTTAGCATTAATGCAACTTTAGCATTAATGAAACTTTAGCATTAATGCAACTTTAGCATTAATGCAACTTTACCATTAATGCAACTTTACCATTAATGCAACTTTACCATTAATGCAACTTTACCATTAATGAAACTTTAGCATTAATGCAACTTTAGCATTAATGCAACTTTAGCATTAATGCAACTTTAGCATTAATGAAACTTTAGCATTATTGCAACTTTAGCATTAATGCAACTTTAGCATTAATGCAACTTTAGCATTATTGCAACTTTAGCATTAATGCAACTTTAGCATTAATGCAACTTTAGCATTAATGCAACTTTAGTATTAATGCAACTTTAAAATTACTTTAACTCTCATTCCCTCTAACTGCCACCAAAGAAATTACTGTCTATTGTCTTCATCACGAAAATAAACTTTAGAGACAACTTCAGATTTAGGCAATAAATTGTTGTAAAGAGTTGTTAGTGAGAGTTGTTACTGAGAGTTGTTACTGAGAGTTGTTACTGAGAGTTGTTACTGAGAGTTGTTACTGAGAGTTGTTACTGAGAGTTGTTACTGAGAGTTGCTAGTGAGAGTTGTTACTGAGAGTTGTTACTGAGAGTTGTTAGTGAGAGTTGTTACTGAGAGTTGTTAGTGAGAGTTGTTAGTGAGAGTTATTACTGAGAGTTGTTAGTGAGAGTTGTTACTGAGAGTTGTTAGTGAGAGTTGTTACTGAGAGTTGTTACTGAGAGTGGTTAGTGAGAGTTGTTACTGAGAGTTGTTAGTGAGAGTTGTTACTGAGAGTAGATACTGAGAGTTGTTAGTGAGAGTTGTTAGTGAGAGTTGTTAGTGAGAGTTGTTAGTGAGAGTTGTTACTGAGAGTTGTTAGTGAGAGTTGTTACTGAGAGTTGTTACTGAGAGTTGTTACTGAGAGTTGTTACTGAGAGTTGTTACTGAGAGTTGTTACTGAGAGTTGTTACTGAGAGTTGTTACTGAGAGTTGTTACTGAGAGTTGCTAGTGAGAGTTGTTACTGAGAGTTGTTACTGAGAGTTGTTAGTGAGAGTTGTTACTGAGAGTTGTTAGTGAGAGTTGTTAGTGAGAGTTATTACTGAGAGTTGTTAGTGAGAGTTGTTACTGAGAGTTGTTAGTGAGAGTTGTTACTGAGAGTTGTTACTGAGAGTGGTTAGTGAGAGTTGTTACTGAGAGTTGTTAGTGAGAGTTGTTACTGAGAGTAGATACTGAGAGTTGTTAGTGAGAGTTGTTAGTGAGAGTTGTTAGCGAGAGTTGTTACTGAGAGTTGTTAGTGAGAGTTGTTACTGAGAGTTGTTACTGAGAGTTGTTACTGAGAGTTGTTACTGAGAGTTGTTACTGAGAGTTGCTACTGAGAGTTGTTACTGAGAGTTGCTACTGAGAGTTGTTTTAAGAGTTGTGTTGTTGCACTCCACCACTAGGTGGCACTGTAGTAAGTGCATAAGATAAAACTAGATCACATTTTCAGTCTCTTATACGTAGTCTATTATTCAAAACAAAATATTAAAAATGATCACCAATGAAGAGGCAGGAACGACACCACTTTGTCTTCTTTTGAATATTTTAGTAGACGTAACTTTCTATGGTGATATTCTTTAGAAGAAAGAATTACATACAGGGTCTTCACGGAAACTGTCAAATAATAAATGGCTAATAGACCTACTTAATGTAGACCAAATTTTATATACTATGTCACGTTATAAAGGTCATAAAATGCAATTTTACGTTATTCATACAAATTGCAATTTTACAGTGTATTCAAGCCATACAAAATTCACAAAGTTCAGACCCTTGTTCAAATGCACATAGAAAAACGATTGCAATTCTGCCAGTGGTGTTTAAAGCAGCCTGGTAATTTTTAGCAGAGACTAATATGGTCCAACACAAAGTAGATTGTGAGAAGAACTGCTCCTAACAGACAAAATGAAAGATGTTGAACTTTGGGTCACCCACATGAAATCGAAGAACAGCATCGACACGCTGAAAAGTTATTGGCTTGGGTTGGTCTCATCGAAAGAGAAATTTAAGGCGTGTATTGGTTTAAAGATGAAAATGACAATGCAGTGAAAGTTAATGGGGAATCATATGGAAGGAAGGAAGGAAGTTGAATGAACACCTTTTCTCAAATATAACGGGAAACAATGGTGGTTTCAACAAGATGGAGCTACTCCCCACTGCATAATGGCAAACATTGAAATGTTAAAAAACCAAATTTCAGAACCACTTAATTTCAATGAGAGCTGCTCGACAAAGATGCAGTCCAGATATGAATCCCCTTGACTTTTGTTCGCGGGGTACTGCATACAAAACATCAGGAACCAACATCCAGAAAATATGAAAAATTTGTGCGCCGTTGTGCAACAACACTACAGCTGAAATCGTCAGAAAGCCAATTATAATATAAGTCGACGAGTGGAACTTTGTCTTGAATGTAATGGAGGTCATTTCAACATTTTTTATAACGGAAATTAATTAAATTTTAGATGCTCATAAATCGCATTTTCTAACCTTTAAAACGTGATATAGTATATTAAATTTGGACTTCATTAAGTGGGTCTATTAGCCATTTATTATTTGACAGTTTCCGTGTTAGACCCTGTACTACGACAGTTCAAAGGAAAGCGGTTGCCTGTAGTGAACATAAAAATTTTGAGAGACTGAAGCATTATTCATTTCCAGATTAATAAAAGTACCGAGTTGATGGTTCAAGGTACATAAACTATGGTTCAAGGTACATAAACTATGGTTTAAGGTACATAAACTATGGTTCAAGGTACATAAACTATGGTTCAAGGTACATAAACTATGGTTTAAGGTACATAAACTATGGTTCAAGGTACATAAACTATGGTTTAAGGTACATAAACTATGGTTCAAGGTACATAAACTATGGTTCAAGGTTCATAAACTATGGTTCAAGGTACATAAACTATGGTTCAAGGTACATAAACTATGGTTCAAGGTACATAAACTATGATTCAAGGTACATAAACTATGGTTCAAGGTACATACCCGATGGTCCAAAGTACCGAGTCGATGGGTCAATTCATTATATTACGGGAGAAAAAATTAACCCGATGAGAAAGTCTAGAGGATCATATTTTTCATTTCCTATATGTTTACAGTAATAACAAAAAGAACTAGATTACGTGCACTCAATAGAGCGCATACCTTTGCCACCACTTATCCGTTTGCTACCACAATCTAATAAACTGGTAACTGGATAGTGACCCAATCGTCCCACCAAGTTACATGCAATATGGTTGACTACTTTTTGAGTTATTGAGTTATAAATGACCTTGACCTTGACCCTTGACCGGATCGCTCCCAGAATTCTACCAGATAGTTCCTGGACATTGTCCAATCGTCCCATCTAATTTCAGACAATTTGGTGTAAAACTTTTTGAGTTATTGAGTTATACATGGCCTTGACCATGATCGTTGGCCTTTGACCCGATCGCTCCCAAAATCTAACAAAATAGTTCCTCTTTATTGAATAATCAGCCCACAAAGTTTCATGCAATATAGTTCAATATTTTTCAGTTATAAATGACCATGACTTTGACCTTTGACCGGGTCACTCCCAAAATTCTACCAGCAGGTCACAGAACATGGACCAATCATTTCACCAAATTTCAGTCAATTTGGTTGAACACTTTTTCAGTTATGCGAATAACAAGATGATAAATAAATAAACGGCACCTAAAATATAACCTTCTCGCATTCAGCGAAGGTAATTAATAGAGCCCGGACTTTTAGGACCTATAAAAAAGGCATTTTAGGACCTTATAAAAGGCATTTAAGGACCTCAAAAAAAAAAGTTTAGGAAACAAAAAAAGGCATTTTAGGACTTATAAAGTAGTTTTAGGACCTAAAAATGCATTTTAGGACGTATACATACACTATTAGGATTAATAAATAGGTATTTACAACGAATAAATTAGCATTTTGGAATATAAAATCAAAAGCTTTTAGTCCATTTAAATAAAAAAATGGTGAAAACAAATAAATAATTCATCCCTTAAAAATTCAATGAATCTAGTTTATAGTATATTTATTTTATTAACCTAAAAGTATTATAAAAAATGGTTAGGTAAATTGAAATTCATGAAATGTAACTAATTCCAATATTAAATTCGAAATTTGTATTTACAGTAAACCCTCGTATAGTAGACAAACCATATATTAGATAATTAGACCAATTAAGATATTCTGAAACTGTTGTACAGGAAAAACCACTTAAAAGACAAAACACAATTTTTGTCATCTGACAGTTTTTCTATTATAAATATTACAAATATTACTAGGTTCTATTTATCTCTGTGAATATTATATCATATTGATTATTCGGAATTTTTTTTTTATTAATGTCTATGCTAAAAAATTGATAAGAAGAGTTACAGAAAACTAGATACAGTGGTGACTATGCTAATTCTTGAAGTGATAGGAGTAGTTTACTTATATAGTAATTCTGACAGATTTTGATTGAATTATAACATTCAATAAATTTGCCAATATATCCCATCAATTTTAACGACTTACCAAATTATCAAATAGTATAAAAAGCCCAAAATAAGACTTTTCATCATTTAAGGAATTTATGATATTTTAGGACTTTATGGCATTTTAAGGACTTTATGGCATCTTAGGACTGTATGGTATTTATTTACTTAATGGCATTTTATGGCTTTTATGGCATTTTAGGACTTTATGGCATTTGTCCGCGCTCTAGTAATTAATGATAATAAGGCGCCCGAACTCTATAAATTATATTGCGCTAGTCTAGTTGCACAATGTAATTGACAATTTAAGGTTTCCCACACACAGATCAATATAATTGACACTTTAATTGCGAAAACCAGGCTCAGTATGTTATTACTTGGAGAATTTTGGAGTATTTTGATCTATCAATTGACATGATAGTTGCTCGCTCTTGCTGCAGAAGAGGAAACCAATGTTTCAAAATACAAATTTAAAAAATCCGTCTCTGTTACGTTCTATGTTTAGACTAAAGGCCCGTTTACACGAGGGGCGTGAAGCGCTTGACAGGCGCCTGCTCGCTCCGACTGTTGCCCCTCGTGTAAACGGGCCTTAACCAAACTATTACGTGAACTGATTCATAATGAACCAAGGGTTCTTATAACCTTTCTGCACATGGATGCTGAGTCCTATAACGAGATATTACAAATGGTTGAGACACTGATTAAACAAACTACGAAATTGCGCTAGCCAATCTCTCCCACATACCGTTTATCATTTACACTTCGTTACCTATCTACGAGATGAACATTTGAATTTTTATTGCCTTTAAAGGATGAGCATTAATTAAACACTTCGATTCACTCTATACAGTTGTGCTGGTAATCAATATAATTTCCGCTTTAATTAAGTATGTACTAACACATTGTAAAATTAAAACAACATAGAGACGTTTATTAATAAACAAAAAAAATCCCCTTTTGTATCTTGTCGAAAATTCCATTTTTTTTTTTCAAATTGGCTAATAAAATAAATTTGCTGTACCATTCTTTCTACTTCAGATAGGGACCTGAAATTCGCAGGACATGATAATCATGGTATATTGACCGTTAGGCGAATGAAACTTGGTCGAAAGACCATTCGGAGGAAATAATTATATTTATTTGACTGTTATTTCAGTGATGACAGTTAGATATAGTTGAAATATAGGAAAACAAAAATAATTATTTCACTGTCCATGACTTCATATCCCCAATATTTTGTTATGGCTATTTCTTTTATCAGTATTGCAGGTGAATTATTTCCGTCTTGTGTTTATATATATTTTTTATTTATATGGAGTCCGCTTTTACACAGCGGATATTAAACATGAAGAATGTTAATATGATACGTAACGGAATATATAGATACCAAAATTAAATTCTTATGTATATATTAAATATCTATATGTATTTAATCTATAGAATATACTAGTAAAGCAATAAATTTCTTCCGTTCCTTATGGTGTCCATGAATTTTTTTTTTCTATGTATAGACCAAATTATTAATTAAAGTAAAAAGCTAAATAACGGTAGCTGCAATTTGCATTATGAATAGATATTAATTGAAAAATAATTCAGCCAAATGTCCACACGTGCATAAGCATAAACTATAGTTGTATAGTAAATAGGCTTCTGATTTTCCAGTTAGTTGAATTGTATAGCCATGCGATAATATTGGACGGGGGGGGGGGGAGGGGCGTATTCGAACACTATAGAAAATCATTTTTATCTAATTTAAGTGTTTAAGTATTTGTAAAAGTATTCAAGGACTGATAGTACCTACTTTGTGTGTATTGATTAACTTTTAACTATAAACATGCATTTCCCCATATATTTTTCTGATAAATGGGTAAAATTATAAATTTAGGAATAGATAATAATTTGGTTTTAATAAAAACTTGTTTCATTATAAACTATAATGATGCGATATTTCAGTTATAATGATTAAAATATAAACTTTTGGACTGTCAGTACGTGATGAAATACTTTTTGTTTTTATATCTTATAGTAAAATTTTGATGTTTTAAAATCGGTATTCGGACAAAAATTTAAATGCTTCTGAAATTTCAGAAATTCGATTAGTTATTTATGATATACTATAAAAAGTTCAAAAAAAAATGTGAGCACTTATCGCTAGTTAATATATAACATAATACACAATGCATTATAATAAAAATATACAATACGAAATGTAAGATTTAACGGGAGAGTACACGGGGAAATTTTGATGCACTCAGGTATTTTGAGTTCACCCTATGGCTTTGTCTCTAAAGCGAGACACTTTAGTGCATTAAACTATAGTTTGGATGCACTAAAGTGCATCAGTTCGATACACTTTAGTGTCTTAGCTATAATTTTGTTAAAATAAATATTAGTACTTGTTATAAGTGAAAAAAATGAGGAAAGAATAATTTCCTCATCATTTTAACGAACTTTTAGCTAAGACACTAAAGTGCATCGAACTGATGCACTTTAGTGCATCCAAACTATAGTTTGATGCACTAAAGTGTCTCACTTTAGAGACAAAGCCATAGGGTGAACTCCAAACACCTGAGTGCCTCAGTTGGAGTTGTTATTTTTCTCAGTGTAGACTTGATATCAAAATGCGACACTTTACTAACTGGGTAGATGTGGAAACAGGGACACACATTATTATTAGTGGGACACATGTGGATCCAATGGACCATTTCACTGACAATGTTGCCTAATTAGTACTCTGCAGAACGATGTTCGTAATCTGGGTCAATAGTTCCAGCTTGAATATTTATGGATATAATTATATGCTATTTTTTAGTGTTATTTACTTGGTAGCGGAGATTTTGCTGCCCGTGATTCGAACTTTCCAAATTGTTTTTTCATTGTTTTTGGGTGGTATTGAAGGTTTCTAGGATGATGGTTGTACTTTTTTCGATTTATAGATTTAGGAAACTATTATTTGAGTTGACTTTATTGTGGTGAACGACACTTTACTAGTGTGACGTTTATATGTTCTACTACAGAAAAATGTTCCAAAAAATGTAGTTACACAAAAATATTAGAAGATAAATATATTAACGGAAAATCAAACTTATGATTAACAAAAATAATTCTTCACAAATCATTATACACATAAGTCCAAGTAACAAAATTTATTGATATTTTCAGAATTTCTCTTATAAATTTTATGCCATTGGATCTATTGTATAAGAATGGATAATTCTAGTCTGTTTCCTTATAAAGAAATAATTACAAAGAATGACTGTAAGCCTGAAGAAATAACAAATAAACTAAGATTTTGTAGGAAAAATTCACTACACCTCCTCCTTTCGTTTTAAATAATGCCTCTCTCAAGGTACGCTTTCCACCCAGCGATCGTTGCGATCATTGCTCGGCGATTGTTGCGATCATCGCTCGTCAATTGTTGCGATCATCGCTCATCGATTGTTGCGATCATCGCTCGTCGATTTTTGCGATCATCGCTCGGCGATTGTTGCGATCATCGCTCGTCGACTGTGGTGATCATCACTCGGCAATGATCACTCAGCAGTAGGAATGCATTGGAATAGTTCTCAGTGATAATCGCTTTCCATCACAGTCACAAACAATGAAAGACTGTATATTATTAATATGCTTATATACGTAGTACCCTAAGAACTCTAAAACTAAATTTCTTTCTATAACTCATAGAAAATGAGATATATAATCAAGGAGTGACAATTATAAATTTCTTGTTACTTTTATTCGCTTTAGTTACCGTTTGGTAACTAAACTGAGTCGTGATTTTGTAACTAAAGCGGGGGATGCCTGTAACTGAAGGATATCATATCAATGAAAACAATTTAAAGCTACTTTTTATAATAGTCCATGTCGTTCTTTACTTTCTATTTTCTTAATATGTATCTCATAGAAAACTAATTAAAGGAGAATATTATTTACTATTAGACTTTTTTACATAAATAAGTTTATAACATTTATAACATTTATATCAGTATTTATTACTTATAAATAATAAATTACGTTAAATGACCACCTCGATTATAAAAGGAGACTATATAACTACTTAAAATAGTCGAAAATGCCACGAACTAAAAGGGGGTTCGACATGAAACTACCTCTGGTTCATGGGTTCACCACGGACCACTTTGGGAAACCCTGATCTATAGCGAGAGGTATCAGACGTCTTAAGACGTTGGACAAACAGCTTTTGGTTAGCTGGGTAGGAATGAACTCTTACGGTGAAGAACATTAATACAATATCTATTTACAGTCAATACAAATAATATTCCACTAGGAATGAACTCTTACGGTGAAGAACATTAATACAATATCTATTTACAGTCAATAAAAATACTATTCCACTAGGGATGAACTCTTACGGTGAAGAACATTCATACAATATCTATTTACAGTCAATACAAATAATATTCCACTAGGAATGAACTCTTACGGTGAAGAACATTAATACAATATCTATTTACAGTCAATACAAATAATATTCCACTAGGGATGAACTCTTACGGTGAAGAACATTCATACAATATCTATTTACAGTCAATACAAATAATATTCCACTAGGGATGAACTCTTACGGTGAAGAACATTCATACAATATCTATTTACAGTCAATATAAATAATATTCCACTAGGGATGAACTCTTACGGTGAAGAACATTCATACAATATCTATTTACAGTCAATACAAATAATATTCCACTAAGGATGAGTTCTTACGGTGAAGAACATTCATACAATATCTATTTACAGTCAATACAAATAATATTCCACTAGGGATGAACTCTTATGGTGAAGAACATTCATACAATATCTATTTACAGTCAATACAAATAATATTCCACTAGGGATGAACTCTTACCGTGAAGAACATTCATACAATATCTATTTACAGTCAATACAAATAATATTCCACTAGGGATGAACCCTTACGGTGAAGAACATTCATACAATATATATTTACAGTCAATACAAATAATATTCCACTAGGGATGAACTCTTACGGTGAAGAACATTCATACAATATCTATTTACAGTCAATACAAATAATATTCCACTAGGGATGAACTCTTACGGTGAAGAACATTCATACAATATCTATTTACAGTCAATACAAATAATATTCCACTAGGGATGAACTCTTACGGTGAAGAACATTCATACAATATCTATTTACAGTCAATACAAATAATATTCCACTAGGGATGAACTCTTACGGTGAAGAACATTCATACAATATCTATTTACAGTCAATACAAATAATATTCCACTAGGGATGAACTCTTACGGTGAAGAACATTCATACAATATCTATTTACAGTCAATACAAATAATATTCCATTAAGGATGAGTTATTACGATGAAGAACATTCATACAATATCTATTTACAGTCAATACAAATAATATTCCACTAGGGATGAACTCTTACGGTGAAGAACATTCATACAATATCTATTTACAGTCAATACAAATAATATTCCACTAGGGATGAACTCATACGGTGAAGAACATTCATTCAATATCTATTTACAGTCAATACAAATAATATTCCACTAGGAATGAACTCTTACGGTGAAGAACATTCATAGTATATCTATTTACAGTCAATACAAATAATATTCCACTAGAGATGAACTCTTACATTGAAGAACATTCATACAATATCTATTTACAGTCAATACAAATAATATTCCACTAGGGATGAATTCTTACGGTGAAGAACATTCATACAATATCTATTTACAGTCAATACAAATAATATTCCACTAGGGATGAACTCTTACGGTGAAGAACATTCATACAATATCTATTTACAGTCAATACAAATAATATTCCACTAGGGATGAACTCTTACGTTGAAGAACATTCATACAATATCTATTTACAGTCAATACAAATAATATTCCACTAGGGATGAACTCTTACGGTGAAGAACATTCATACAATATCTATTTACAGTCAATACAAATAATATTCCACTAGAGATGAACTCTTACGGTGAAGAACATTCATACAATATCTATTTACAGTCAATACAAATAATATTCCACTAGGAATGAACTCTTACGGTGAAGAACATTCATACAATATCTATTTACAGTCAATACAAATAATATTCCACTAGGGATGAACTCTTACGGTGAAGAACATTCATACATTATCTATTTACAGTCAATACAAATAATATTCCACTAGGGATGAACTCTTACGGTGAAGAACATTCATACAATATCTATTTACAGTCAATACAAATAATATTCCACTAGGGATGAACTCTTACGGTGAAGAACATTCATACAATATCTATTTACAGTCAATACAAATAATATTCCACTAGGGATGAACTCTTACGGTGAAGAACATTCATACAATATCTATTTACAGTCAATACAAATAATATTCCACTAGGGATGAACTCTTACGGTGAAGAACATTCATACATTATCTATTTACAGTCAATACAAATAATATTCCACTAGGGATGAACTCTTACGGTGAAGAACATTCATACAATATCTATTTACAGTCAATACAAATAATATTCCACTAGGGATGAACTCTTACGGTGAAGAAAATTCATACATTATCTATTTACAGTCAATACAAATAATATTCCACTAGGGATGAACTCTTACGGTGAAGAACATTCATACATTATCTATTTATAGTCAATACAAATAATATTCCACTAGGGATGAACTCTTACGGTGAAGAACATTCATACATTATCTATTTATACTAATTTACTAACTAATCTACTAACTAATTTACTAACTAATTTACTAACTAATCTACTAACTAATTTACTAACTAATTTACTAACTAATCTACTAACTAATTTAGTAACTTGTCGCTACGTCGTATGACAACTGCTCTGGCGCCTGTCATCACATTCACGTCTGGAACAGACATCGTTAAATCGTACGTCAGGCAGCAGTCGCTTCATCGATCTATGAACGGAACAGCGCCCAGCCTTTGCTTGTTCTCGATAGGAACCTGTACGCATAGCAGTGTGCTTGTAGTGCGCTCCGTGACTTGTGCTGGTGTTGTCCTAGAGTTGTCCCAGTGTTGTCCTAGTAATGTCCTAGAGTTGTCCCAGTGTTGTCCTGGAGTTGTTGCAGTGTTTTCCCAAAGTTCACCCAGTGTTGTCCTAGTAATGTCCTATTCTTAGCCTATTGTTGTCATGATCTTGTCCTAGTAATGTCACAGTGTTCTCGTAAAGTTGTCCCAGTATTGTCCTTAAGTTGTCCTAGTGTTGTCTTGGTGTTGTCCTAATATTGCCAAAGCATTGTCATAATGTCCTAGTGTTGTCCTGATGTTGTCCTAGTGTTATCCTAGTGTTCTACTAGTTCTTCTAGTGTTGGTCCGGTATTGCCTTAATATTGTCCTAGTGTTGTCCTAGTTGTCTTAGTGTTGTTCCAGTATTGCCTTAATATTGTCCTAGTATTGCTCTGAACTCGTCTTATAATATTGCCCTAATGATGTCCCATTATTGCCCTATAGTTGTCCTTGTCTTGCCCTATTGTTGTCCCAGTAGCTATTGCCCTATAGTTATCCCAGTAGCTATTGCCCTTTAGTTGTCATTGTCTAGGTGACACAGTGTTGCCCTATAGTTGTCCTTCTCTTACCTGATATTGTCCCATTCTATTGAAAGTGTAAACTTATATATATTTGACATATAGTTATATGAATTTATTATGAAATGAACACCTCGACTAAGGTTGATACTAAAAAAGTTATACTACTACTACCACGTCAAAATGACACTATTTTTACACTCATATCTAAGTTGATATCACGATTTAGAAAGTTGTGGTCCGTGTGGTATATACATATACCAACACGAAGTCAACATGTTCATTGATATTGTATATTGCCCTAGTTTTAATCTAATTATCTATTATATCTATATTTTTGTATAAAATATGTTTAAATCATGATATAGATAAGTACAATTTAATTCAATATATACAGTGTTTCTAATAGAAGGTAACAGATATAATTATCTTTGTTAGTACAAGTTAGTTTGTTTTAATAGTATTTAATTGAAATAAATTCTTTATGTATCCTAGTTACAATAATACATAAACAACGTCAACACAAATGTTATTTTATATAATTAATTCGGTTGCCTTTTTATTGAAACATTATATATATTAAATACGATAAACATAAACATTATATTAAATATATTACCTGCAACGTGATCCGTAGTTTCAATGTATAATATTTCATAAGGATAACACTCCTAATATTGCTCGTCATTTCCGCATTATTAATTCGTTACAGTTTATGAGCAAATTGACACCCTTACTTACAGTCGTGATAGTACTGAGAAATAGTAAATTGTCATTTAATAATAGTCATTATGATTTAGAAATGATTATGTAGTAAAGACTAGGTGAGTGTAATTGCTGGTATGATGTTGTAAAACTACACTGTGCACTTTATTTACAACTATTGGTGGTTGTTTTAACTCTTCACTGTGCACTTTATTTACAACTATTGGTGGTTGTTTTAACTCTTCACTGTGCACTTTATTTACAACTATTGGTGGTTGTTTTAACTCTTCACTGTGCACTTTATTTACAACTATTGGTGGTTGTTTTAACTCTTCACTGTGCACTTTATTTACAACTATTGGTGGTTGTTTTAACTCTTCACTGTGCACTTTATTTACAACTATTGGTGGTTGTTTTAACTCTTCACTGTGCACTTTATTTACAACTATTGGTGGTTGTTCTAACTCTTCACTGTGCACTTTATTTACAACTATTGGTGGTTGTTTTAACTCTTCACTGTGCACTTTATTTACAACTATTGGTGGTTGTTTTAACCCTTCACTGTGCACTTTATTTACAACTATTGGTGGTTGTTTTAACTCTTCACTGTGCACTTTATTTACAACTATTGGTGGTTGTTTTAACCCTTCACTGTGCACTTTATTTACAACTATTGGTGGTTGTTTTAACTCTTCACTGTGCACTTTATTTACAACTATTGGTGGTTGTTTTAACTCTTCACTGTGCACTTTACTTACAACTATTGGTGGTTGTTTTAACTCTTCACTGTGCACTTTATTTACAACTATTGGTGGTTGTTTTAACCCTTCACTGTGCACTTTATTTACAACTATTGGTGGTTGTTTTAACTCTTCACTGTGCACTTTATTTACAACTATTGGTGGTTGTTTTAACCCTTCACTGTGCACTTTATTTACAACTATTGGTGGTTGTTTTAACTCTTCACTGTGCACTTTATTTACAACTATTGGTGGTTGTTTTAACTCTTCACTGTGCACTTTACTTACAACTATTGGTGGTTGTTTTAACTCTTCACTGTGCACTTTATTTACAACTATTGGTGGTTGTTTTACCTCTTCACTGTGCACTTTACTTACAACTATTGGTGGTTGTTTTAACTCTTCACTGTGCACTTTATTTACAACTATATTGTTGTTTTCATAAGATAATTATATCAAATTAGCAAAAATTATGATTTCGACTAAAATATAATTATTTATAATAGTTGAATTTGTGCAAGTGTGCGGGAAAAAATCGCTGTCGATCATAGAATACTGTTCAATTTGCTCCCTCTCAACTGTACCATATACGGTACTTCAAGCTGTTATGGGTTATAGAATGTGGTTTTTATAACATCAGTAAACATGCAGGTATGCAGCAACTCTGCTAATTACCATGTTTGTATGTAATTACGACAGGTAGCTATGTTGTTGCACTGATTTAATCCACACTGTCTATCATAGAGGTAATAAATGTATATCATTAAATAATAATTTAAATATTTTAACATAAGAATGTGCATAAATATTTAGGATAGAATTTATATAACTTTTCGTGTGAAAATATTCTGCGTGATATCGATTACGGTAATTATTTTATTGTTGTCTTTATAAGGAAAAAAATGAATTAATTAACGGATATGAATGACTTGACGAAATGGAATCACTATGAGTGTGAACAGGAAAGATTAGTATGCTATCTGTAATCATACCCTTCAGCAGGATATCTCAATTATCTTTATTCGTACTTTAGATAAACCAATCCTGTTTATATTTTATCATCTAGAGTTCTGACTTTTAGATGAAAACAATTTCAATGTTTTTAAATTTCCATTTAAATTCTTGAATTCTAGATAAAATCTACTTCAGTGTATTTCAATTTATCTTTTAAAGTTCTGGCTCCTAGATAAAGACAATTCCAAACACTTGAAATTATCTTTTATAGTCTTACCTTCTAGATAAGACGATTCTACTATCTTTAAGTTATCGTTTATAGTCTTTGATTCTTGATATAAACTACTCCAATGTCCTCAAACTATCGTTTATAATTTTTGGTCCCGATATAAATGAATTTCCTTGTTAAAATTATCTTTGATTTTCTAAAAATCAATTAAAATGTTTATAGATAATTGTTTAGAATTTTAGAGTTTTGGGTTCTAGATAAAAGATTCTAATATTTTTAAAATTTTATCTTTTCCGAGTCTTTGCTTCTACATTAAAACAATTTCAAGGTCTATAAGTTATCGCTTGGTGTATTTGTTTCCAGTCGTGAAATTATCATTTTATAGTCTTGACATCTAGATAAAACAATTCCGTTATCTGAATTATCGTTTTATAGTCTTGAATTCAACATGAAACGATTCCCAATGTCTTTAAATTATCGTTCAGATTATTTATTGATCGATTAAACGATTTCAATGTCTTCAAATTATCGGTTAGATTCTTTATTTATTGATGAAACCAATTCCAGTGTTTTTGAATTATCGTTTTTTTTTTAATCTTGGCTTCTACATAAAACTGTTTCCTTGATGAAATAATCCTTACAATTCTTTGATTCTATAAAAATCAATTCAAACCATAAATTATCCTATAGAGTCTTGGCACCATATAAACATTTTAAATCCTCGTTGACGTCTTCGCTTCCATATAAGACAATCCCTAGCAAAAATCCTGCTTTGGCGTCTTCTCCATATTGATTGTTTTAAAATAGCTGAACAGGTATATCGTGTCTCCAGGGAGTGACGGCAATTCAGTTCAATCAATGCGGGCAGAGCGGGCGAGGCACGCCTCGAGATCCAAATGCCAGTCTGTAAAGTGAGGGCACGGTCGCTGTCGACTAGTGCAATGTGGCATTTCGTTTGAACTTTGTGAAGTAAGGCGCGACTCGAGAGAACCAGGTGATCGAACGTGCCACTCCCTAATTGTTGTCTACTGTCTAGATCCTCCTCATGAAACTTTTCTTTTAGTGATCTCTGTTATTGATATTGACCAAAAATCTATTCATAATCTATTGTCAATATATTTGGTCTGAAATTTAGAATTTACGTCAAAATTCCTAAATCTCGAATTTTTCACTCAGGTATACTTATATGTGTATATTGTTTTTAAAAAGGAAGATTCTAAGTGATTAATGCCTATAAATATTGACAATAATCTATTTTCAATAAATTTAGTCTGGAATTTAAGATATACGTTAAAATTCTAAAATCTATTGTTGGGCAGGAATACTTATAGTTATATAATTGATAAGTTTTGCTTTGATTTCGATTATTGTCAATCATTTTAAAATGTGATTAATTGAAAGTTTCGATTTTGTTAAATGTTTAATTATTCAGAAAATTGTCTTTTGTCATTAAAATCCATAATTTCAATAAAGTGTTCTTAATAGGTATAAACTAAACTGAAGATAAATAAACTAACTGTTCTTCACGCAAGCTTAGCATGTCCTAGTTTACATTAGTTAAACGCAGGATGTAAATAATGAGTTAATGAATAAACAAGCTACCTACTTACCTAATTCCTCATTGCATGCAATGACTGCTTGACAATATCTACCTACCATGATTTTATGTGTTGAAAATGAGACAATGAATTCATTACTTTCAGATTGTTGATAGTAAGAACTCTTATTTAGAAGCTTTCTTTATGATGAAAATAGGTATTAGGTTGGTTAAATGTGGCTCCCGCTGCCGAACGAATCCACCAATCCCGATCTGTAACTCATAAAACTCAGACTACCAGCAGGACAACGAGTTATGAGGAAACCAAAGGGTCCCGCCTTACGTGGTAGGGTATTCAGGTATGATGAACCTGTTGTCCAGCAATTAATTAACCTATTTGAGAATCACAGTAATACCATACGGGTCATTTGTTAGAAGTAGTATTAGGAATCATGTGAACAAAGACTTGTCACCAATGCACCATTCCGATCGATCACTCTGACCCCGTGGCGTGCGAAGTGAGAGACACAGCTATAATTACGAGACGTTATACCAGTAGCAACTAAAGTTGTAGTCAGACGTGGATTCGAACTAATACAATAAGTCTGTCTGTTTCGTAGACAACAGTCTCACTCCACCATGTCTGTTGTTTCTGATATTGCTGCACTGTTGAATAATTCAGATGTCTGAATTGTAATAAGTGTCAAATTGGTTTTCCGAAATACTTTGAAATGTTGGCAGTAAGTGAAAAACTGGAGTAAATTTATGGACATTCAAAAAGACAGAAAAGCAAATTTCAATCTTATGCCTCACAGAACTTCACAATGTTTACATTAAGAGTTCCTTCTATGTGTCTCTAACTGTTTTATCTTTTTCCTATTCGACCACAGGTTACATACCAGGTTTGAATGCTCAGTTTGGTCGATCTTTCGGCAAAGCAGCAGAAGATTGCGTGCTTACTTTCCTGAGACAGCAAGAGTAAGCATACATCTCTACATGCAGAGGTGAGTTTCAATGTCTGAAAATCAATTGGCCAACCTCGTTCACCTCTTTCAAACTTTTCATCGGTTCTAGGTCCTTTCGCCGAAAGAACTTTCGCTGCACGACAGTTTCGCCGAACGACACTATGTCTCATTATATTTATAAGTTTATAACGTACAGTGATTTCAAAATTTCGGCAAAAGTGTTTTCGGCGACAGGAGCGGTAACTCTTTTTCGGCTTCTCTAATAGTCCATTTCGAAATTCGCGGTGTTGTCAACCACCACGTTTAAAATATTTGTCAGAACTTTCGAACACAAGTTAGATGTTCGAAAGTTTCATGTTATTTGAGTCAATCTTCTGAAAATATTCGATTTTTAATGAATAAATCCATTATTCTGGACATTATCGTTGTTACTGACCAGTGTTCGTATACTTTAGTGCTTGTGATCGATGTCGATGAGCTACAAAGAATCAAAATATAATATATTATGGATAATCGATATGCTTGTGATAGATAAATAACGAATTTAAGAATGATGGTGTGGACAGTGAAAGTACACTTTAGTTGATAAGTTACGAATTGAAGAGTTATGGTGTGGACAGTGAAAAGTACAATTTAGCTCATTCATGAGCTATAAACTAAAGATAATAGTATGGGTAATCGATATGCTTGTGATTGATAAGCTACTAATTAAAGAGTGATGGTGTGGACAACCTTGTGATTGATTACAGGTAATATAGAGGAGAATTGATTGTGTGGACACGGCCATAACGATGTCATAACTTACGAACTATAAATCTTCTGACATAAATAAAATTGATACTATCAATCTAACTTTTTTTGTATGATATTATTGCCAATGAACTTTACAATAATAATAACAATAATATGACATACAAATTAAAACCAGTTAACAAACAGGCAGCGTTAATACACCAGTTTATTTTTAAATTCTGTAAGTAGGGTGAGTTTCGAGTTATCAGACAGTTTCACATTTTCGATCATGCAAGGAAAACAATAAATAATAATTATTATTTAATCATTTCATCAATAGAGCACTAAATTAAAGCGAGCGTCGTTCCAGCTTTGCTTATCAGCGAAATATTCCTATGTTATTCGTACGGAGATATAAATGAAGTTCATTAACATTTGTATAGCTGAAGATTTACTTAATATAGGAAAACTTTTAATTCGATGTTTGAATACCTAATATCTAACCACTTTCATTGCTGTCAAAGTCATGAAATTAGTTTTAATATAAAACAAATATTTATGACTGTAAGACAAGTTTAGACTTATTTCTTTTTATTTACTTTGATACACTTTGCTCTCAGATTTACAGTTCAGAAACAAGACACAGAGAAGAAAGACAAACAACATCAGGTGACTTCACAAAATATTCACAATATGCACTCTGGCACTTATCCAATCAAGGATTCTGTTAGTTTTCCACATATAATTATGTTCACAGGAGAAATTTCCTAATAGTTTTGACGCGGTTTATAAAAACTATATAAAATAAATATTTGATAATAAAGTGAATAGATATGTCACTAATAACTATTTTTGAAACCGTGTAGTGAATACTGGTTTTTGACCTTTTCATCCCGAATGGAACACCCTATAATGTACCACTTGCAAGCTGATTAAGGAATATACCAGGGATGAAAGGGCTACAAACTATATAGGAATGATTGTAAATTTTAATGATATGAATGAAAATTTCACTCCAAAATAAAATAAAATATATTAGTGAATGTTAGCACCTCTATAATTACCAAACGCCTCCACATGAAATTATATTAATAAAAAAAAAAAAAAAAAAAAAAAAAATCAATCACTTATTTTTGTTAAAAGTTGAATATTGAAAATAATCTTAATCTAAAGTAAAAATGGACACTAAGCACAGTAAAAAGTTCCAATCACATGTACATTGACAGCACTGATTAGGAAAATAACACTGCACTTTAAATGATAATTATCACTACTATGTAAATCTAGTGAATTAAATATACGTTCCCTAAATAAAAAGGCAATGTAACAAAAACTCATTCATTACATTGAATCAGAGTTGAAGTAACGTCACTTTAAATACTGGTATGATTTCAGGATACAGAAAGGCGTGTCCTGCTTGGTATATATTTCTACCACCACAAAGTAGCCATAGCATTGAAATATTTCACCACATTTTAACCTTACCCTTACTTCTTGACAGACCGAGAGACGCTGCAAGTCCCTCCCCAGGATGAAATCCGTGCGAGATGCGGAGACGGAGAAATCTGCCCACTTCGCCTTTGCCGAAGGTGAATATTGACAGTTACAGTATTCGAAATGTTGGCGATAACATAGGCTCTATATTAACAGCCACTTTAAAAGTAAATGTCTGTGTAATCTGTAATGTAACGTTAACCTTTTGTAGCATAAGGAAAAATAATATAGATGAGATTTAGCATCTGTTTAGGAACATTTACGAAAGAAATTGGAAATAGATAAAAGGAAAATTAAAGAAAACAATCGGATGGTTCCATATATTTCTGTCTTAGAATGACTTTCCAGATAATATAAAAAGATATTAAAACCCTGTATGCAAGTTGTCGCCAAATGATTAAAATCTCCATGTATTCTATTTTCAGAAAAAGATGGCTACTATCCTCCAATTCCAGGCTACACCGGCCACAAAAACCTCGAGCGATCTTCACTCATTGGCAGATCCGTGGCTTCAGCATCCAGAAGAGAGCATTTCCAGCAGACGATCACATCCTCTTCGACGGTTGAAAAGAGGTCATCATCCCACTCTCGGGAGAAGTCATCAGACAGATCATATCAAGAACAAACCATCTCCTCAAGAGCTAAGAAGGTTGCCAAGGAGTATGAAGTGCAAGAAAGTAGTGCAGTGCAAGAGAGCTCGGAAGTGAGGGAGAGTACTTCTGTGGAGCAGAGTTCTTCAACCCAGCAAAGCACTTCTGTGCAGCAAAGCTCTTCCGTGGAGCAAAGTTCGGTTCAACAGAGCTCTTCTGTAGAGCAGACTTCGGTTCAACAGAGCTCTTCTGTAGAACAGACTTCAGTTCAACAGAGTTCTTCTGTGGAGCAGACTTCGGTTCAACAGAGCTCTTCAGTAGAACAAAGTGCAGTTCAACAAAGTTCTTCAGTGGAACAGAGTTCTGTACAACAGAGCTCCTCTGTGGAACAGAGTTCTTCGGTACAACAAAGCTCTTCTGTAGAGCAAAGTACTTCCGTACAACAAAGCTCTTCTGTGGAACAAAGTTCTTCTGTTGAGAAGAGTACATCAGTACAACAAAGTTCCGAAATGCGTCAGAGTGAAGTGCAACAAAGTACTGCGATATCTTCCAGTAAGTATGAAAACGAAGCAATTAGAGAAAGTTCTCACTACGATGATCGTTACGACAATTATCAGCGCGATAATAATATCCGAGGAGCTGATGAAGACAATTATAGAGGTGACTACAATCAACGAAGTATACGAGATGATTATTCCGATGTCTCTAGCTACCGTGATAATAACAATCAAGACGATTATTATCGTGGGGATCCGAATCGAGGAGATGATCGACGTGATTATTCTCCTCAAGATTACAACAGACGTGGAGACCCAAATCAGGGAGACGATCCTCGTGATGGTTCACCGCGGGATTACTACAGACGTGGAGACCCGAATCGAGGGGATGATCCTCGTGATGGCTCACCGCGGGATTACAACAGACGAGGAGACCCAAATCGAGGGGATGATCCCCGTGATGGCTCACCGCGCGATTACAACAGACGTGGAGACCCAAATCGAGGAGACGATCCTCGTGATGGATCACCAAGGGATTACAACAGACGTGGAGATCCTAATCGAGGAGATGACCGACGTGGTTATTCTCCGAGGGATCAGGGCGGACATGGGGACCCAAATCGAAATGATGACCCTCGTGATGGTTCTCAGAGTTACTACAGACCTGGAGATGATGGTAGAGATACTTACCCTCGCGATGATTCTTATCCCGATAGCAACCGCAACTATGATTCAAATCGTGATGATTATCGAGATGATGAATCTGAACGTGATCACTACAATCGTGGAGATCCTGATCGAGACAACTACCGTCGGGATAAATCTCCTCGTGATAGGGACGATTATGATGACGATAGAAGAAATAGAGGTCGACCACAGCAATCTCTATATCCTGATTCTGAAGTAGATGGCAGATCAATTGACACGCATCCACAAGATAGGGACGGAAGTCAGATGGATTCATATGGTGGGCAAGATTACAGAGCGACAAGTACACGCGACGAAAAATCGGTTAGAGAATCGCAATTCATTCAAACGAAAGAAACAGATTTGGTGAGATTGATGCTTGCTGGTAAAATAACTGGTATACCTAGGACAAGATCAGCTCGAATTGATCAAAAAGATTTGAGACATTTCAAGGATAATACTATAAGGAGCAAATCAGCAGAATCAAAAGAAACAAGGACAATGCGAAGTAGCACAACATCCTATCGTTCATCACTTACTCAAAAGCGAACTGGAAGTAGTAGATCTCCTAATAAAGATAGATCTACCTCACCTGCAAAGTATGATAGGAAACATCCAGGTTCTGATAGAACAAGATCTGTTGGAGACAAAGCTTACGGAAGATCCAAAGAAAGGAGACCTCGAGATCCTGATTTACCACCAGGTTTTCCACGATACGTGAGGAAAACACCATCAAGACCAAGACCAACAGACGATGACGATACATCAGTAAACACTACTAAGCGAGACAACAAATTGAAAACAACAACCGATAAAGAGCGAAAAACGTTATTATCTGACAGAAGTCCAAGGAAGGTATGTGATTCACCAAATGAAGCTTTTATCCGAACTTTGGAGACAAAATATTCTGAATCAAATGTTGCGATAAAGAAAAATTTAGGTTATGTCCCAAAAACCAAATCGCAGAAGAAAATCGAAAACGATAACTTGTCCTCCGAAAAGGCACGTAAAAGAGATGGCGGAAAGAAAGATGATAATGATTCTGTTCCTCGAGTTGGAACAAGAAGAACTAACAGGGATCCAGCTAGCAGAACAAGTTTAGGTAGCGATAGACCACAGAGCAAACCGACCAAATCTTCTTCAAAGGAATCACCAGATTTAAGGAAGAGGAGAGAAAGAACTCCCACTAAACCATATTCATCAGTTACCTCCAAAACAGCAACCAGTTCATTGAGGAAAGAAAGGAGAACTACCAATAAGGAGACAGAAAAACCATCAGATGATACGGATGATAATAGATCCACTGATTCTAAGCCTAAACATGATAACACTGTGGCTCAAATGGAGCCTGATTCAGAGCAAGGAAGGTTGGCAGATTTCAAACAGGAAATTTCAGATGTGGTTGATGACATGGCTACATCCTTTATTTCTTCTGAAACAATAAGTTCATCCGTTGAACGCAAAATTTCCACCTCAACTGTAACTGAGAGAAAAATTTCAGAGTATGAGCAGAAAGATACCCAAGAAATTACTACAGATGATAATGATTCGAATTTGAGAAGTATCTCTGAAAAACCCTCTTCAGATTCACTTTCGGACGATAAAGCTCGTGTGAGGAGAACTGGTTCACGAGATAACGATGCCAGAGTGACTGAAGATAAATCAGGGCCAACTTCCAGAGACAGGGATCAACCTGAAAGAAGAGGTTCACCTGAATTTGACGAAACAACATCTATTGATAGAACCACCATTGAACGTAAAGTATCAAAGTCAACTGTGATATCTGAGACAGTTACCTCAGATACATCCCAAATTGAACATATTCAAAGTGAGGATGATGAAAGTTCCAATACTAGATCGAGATTACAACCCTCTGATGATAATGAATCAGGAAAACCGTCAGATGGAAAATCTCATTCGAGACCAAAAGTATCTGGAGGTATAAAGCCCTCTAGCCAAGATAAGCCTAGAAGTTATCGTGACAAAGAATCTCCAAGTGATTCTGGACGTGGTATTGAGAAAGGCCCAGACCATGAAGATGATGATGATGGAAATACAGAATTTAAATCAGTCACAGTGATTGACAAGAAATTTTCTCATTCAACAGTCACTACAACAAAAGTAACAGAAGACTCAGATGGAGATGATTCTAGTCCAGATAAATCCAGAAGTTATCGTGACAGAGGATATCCAGGTGAATCGAGAGAACCTTCTGACGATAAAACTCAGAGAACAAGAACATCAGGAGGAACAAAGCCCACCAGTCCTGATAAACCTAGAAGTAATCGTGACAAAGAATCTCCCCGTGAATCGAGAGAACCTTCTGATGATAAGACTCGAAGAACAAGAACATCAGGAGGAACAAAACCCTCCAGTCCAGATAAACCTAGAAGTTATCGTGACAAAGGATATCCAGGTGAATCGAGAGAACCTTCTGACGATAAAACTCAGAGAACAAGAACATCAGGAGGAACAAAGCCCTCCAGTCCTGATAAACCTAGAAGTTATCGTGACAAAGAATCTCCACGTGAATCGAGAGAACCCTCTGACGATAAAACTCAGAGAAGAAGAACATCAGGAGGAATAAAACCCTCCAGTCCTGATAAACCTAGAGGTTATCTTGACAAAGAATCTCCTGTTGATTCTAGACGTAGTATTGAGAGAAGGCCAGACCAAGAAGATGACGATGATGCAGATGGAGAATATAAGTCCGTCACAGTGATTGACAAGAAATTTTCTCATTCAACGGTCACTACAACAAGGGTAACAGGTGACTCAGATGGAGATGATACAGAGAAAGATGATTCTAGTCCAGATAAACCTAGAAGCTATCGTGGCAAAGAATCTCCAGGTGAATCGAGAGAACCTTCTGACGATAAAACTCAGAGAAGAAGAACATCAGGAGGAACAAAGCCCTCCAGTCCTGATAAACCTAGAGGTTATCGTGACAAAGAATCTCCTGTTGATTCTAGACGTAGTATTGAGAGAAGGCCAGACCAAGAAGATGACGATGATGCAGATAGAGAATATAAGTCCGTCACAGTGATTAACAAGAAATTTTCTCATTCAACGGTCACTACAACAAGGGTAACAGGTGACTCAGATGGAGATGATACAGAGAAAGATGATTCTAGTCCAGACAAACCTAGAAGTTATCGTGGAGAAGATTATCCACGTGAATCGAGAGAACCTTCTGATGATAAAACTCAGAGAACTAGAACATCAGGAGGAACAAAGCCCTCCAGTCCAGATAAACCTAGAAGTTATCGTGGCAAAGAATCTCCAGTTGATTCTAGACGTGGTATTGAAAGAAGTCCAAACCAGGAAGATGACGATGATGCAGATAAAGAATACAAATCAGTCACGGTCATTGACAAGAAAATTTCTCATTCAACTGTCACTACGACAAAAATAACAGATGAATCGAATGAAGATACTTCAGATAAAGATGATTCTAGTCCAGACAAACCTAGAAGTTATAGTGGAGAAGATTATCCACGTGAATCGAGAGAACCTTCTGATGAAAGAACTCAGAGAACTAGAGTATCAGGAAGAAGAGAACCCGCCAGTCCAGATAAACCTAGAAGTTATCGTGACAAAGAATCACCCGTTGAATCTAGACGTAGTATTGAAAAAAGCCCAGACCATGAAGATGACGATGACGCAAATAAAGATTATAAATCCGATACGGTCATTGACAAGAAAATTTCTCATTCAACTGTCACTACGACGAAGATAGTAGATGACTCAAATGATGATGATTCAGAGAAGGATGATTCTAGACCAGATAAACCTAGAAGTTATCGTCAAAAAGTATCTCCACGTGAATCAAGAGAACCTTCTGATGAACAATCTCAGCGAACAAGAGTATCAGGAAGAAAAGAACCCTCTAGTCCAGATAAACCTAGAAGTTACCGTGAACCTTCTGATGAAAAAGCTCAGAGAACTAGAGTATCTGGAAGAACAGAACCTTCTAGTCCTGATAAGCCTAGAAGTCATCGTGTCAAAGAATCTCCAGCAGATTCTCGACGTGGTATTGAGACAAGCCCAGAACAAAAAGATGATGATGATGATGCAAACAAAGATGGCAAATCAGTTACAGTCATTGACAAAAAAGTTTCCCAATCAACTGTCACTACAACTAAAATAGTCGATGACTCAAAAGACGATGATGATTCAAGACGAAGTTATACAGCTACGACCTCTCCTGGCTCGAGAGGAGTACAGGATACTCAAAAAGTTACATCTGATACCCAGAAAAGACACTCTAGTATGCGAAAAGAGGAAGACGTTTCCAAAACTGATAAATCTAAATTCCCCCAAGATCAGGAAAATGAGGGAGGTATTGCTTCTAGCATATCGCAATCCACTAAAATCATTAGTGATGTTACAAAGTCTTACATTGGGTCGGATACGAATGATGATCCCAATATTAAATCTGTCTCATCGACGGATAGACCATCATCAGATGAAAAAACTTCTAGCCGCAAACCCAGAGTATCAGATAAAGAAGATGCAACTGATGCTAGAAAATCAAAACCTTACCCAGTTCAAGAGTTTTCATCAGATTCTAGACAGATTGGTAAACCTAACATAGAGAGAGGTTCTGTTAGGGTGTCAACTGATGGAAGTGACAATAAAGGAGTTCCTCTTTCAACACCACTAAGTAGAGATATCTCACAGGAATCATCCACAGTTACTTCAAAGGTTGGAGATGATGGTACAACAACTACTAAATTTATATCAAGAACACCTTCAAAAGATACTGAAGTATCAAAAACATCTCCAGTGAAAGAAATTGACTCAAAAATTGCAGATTCGAAAATTACTGATTCAACGAATGTTACTAAATCAGTCAAAACCAAGCCTTACCCTGTGCAAGGGGATTCCTCCATATCTACACCAGCTGTCAAAACTGATGGAAAAACGATAATTTCTGAAAAAGTAGAAGGTGAGAAACCCAAATTGCAACCTGATGGTAAAAAGATCATTTCTGAAACTGTAGAAGGTGAAAAACTAACTCGTGATTCGAGCGATGGAAGTACCCCACTCAAGCCTACCATTGCTGGAGAAAAAGTTGTGAAAGATGATGATAAGGAAACAACTAGAACGATCATTTCCGGAGGATTGCCTTCATCTGGTACTGTTGAGTCAACGAAAGGTTCCAGGAAGACAACAGACACTAAGGTTAGCGATCCAAGCTCAGTAAGTGATAAAACAGTAAAAGATTCGAGTACTAAAAAACTATATCCTGTACAGGACTACTCAACTGATTCAAAACAAGATAGCAAGCCAGGAAAAGAATCGAGTACTGGTCAAGATACTTCCACAACTATTGAAACTAAACGTAAAGATGGAACAGATAAAACTGACGGAAAGTCTTCTTCTGTGAGAGATTCTCAATCTCCTGATAAACAAGAATCTACTGTTTCAGGAAAATCTGATAAAACAGAGGATCAGAAAAAATCACCTTATCCAAAACAAGAGTATGCTACTTATCCCAAACAAACAGATGGCTCTTACCAAGATGTTGATTCAACAGAATTTCATATCAATCCTACAATTCCGGATCAAGGAGTTAATATATGTGGTGGTATAGATGTTCCCGAAAAAGTGATCATTTGTGGCGGAATAGATCTTCCCGAATCGAATGTGATATGTGGTGGAATTGATGTTTCACAATATATTTCACATTCGACTAAAGATTTTGCACCGGGATATTCGTATCAAAATATAGAAGAGGCGGAAAAGATAGGATTTCCAAGTAAGTTGAGTTCATCGAAAACAAAAACATCGTCGTCAAAAATTAATATCAAGAAACCTCTTCTCAATTTATTCGGCTCTAAAAAATCTTCAAAGCAGGAGGAAGATAGTGATGTGAAACCTTATCCAGCAACGGACGATTTGCAATATTCGGAGGATGACAAATCAGATAAGAGTTCTACTAAATTTATCATATCTTCTAAGGATATCAATAAATCTGGCCGTGAAGGACTGGATAAAAATATTTCTTCCCGACCAACTAAGTCAATGAAAAATATTATCTCAGAATCTTCAGAAAGCTCTCAACAATACTTCTACCCAACCGGAGAAGGAGACGCTTCAACTAGAATGACGATATCCTCAGAATCGGAACTGCAGAAACCATCGCTCAGTTTAGTGGACTCATCACGACAAACAGGATCAGCAGGTGGAAATGGTAAACCATATCCTGTATCAGATTATTCAATTATTTCACCACCAAGTGAATCAGATTCCAAGATGGGATCCATTATCTCATCGAAAATGGTGAATGAATCCGGTAGAAAAGAGCTTGATCAATTCATTTCATCTCGGCCAACGAAGTCACTGAAAAATATTGAGCAATCAGATGATTCAACTGCATCCATCATGTCATTGGAAACATCTCAAATATCTGGCGGTATAGACCTCGAACCAGTCGTTACCCAAAGAAAATCACCAATGAAAAAACTTTTTTCAATGTTTGGTGACTCTAAGTCATCAGTGGATCAGAAAGGTGCTAAATCAGGAGATTCCAAGCCATATCCAACTAATGGGCAGTCAATTTATCCGAAACAGACAAGTACGGAAATCTCAGAAGCGATACAATCTACCATCAGTCCAACCGAACAAGCTCAAGTCTCTGGTGGAATACGAGGAATGACAGTTCAAAAGATCATTCAAAGACCAACACAAACCTTACAAAATATTGAACGTGAAATCATAACCACCTTCATAACACCAACAGAAAATGTTAACATATGTGGTGGCATAGATCTTGATCGTAAGGAATGACAATCAAAAGATGATGTACGTGATAGAACTGACTCTTCACAAAAAGGATATAAATACCTCGAACACGATACATCAGTTTCTCCTGGGAAAATGGAAACAGGCGAAAAATGCGTTAATGTTTCCAAAATGGCTTCTTTAGGTTCAAGTGTTGGAGTTTCTGACATCCAAGAACCATTAGTTACGAGGAAAAATATCAAAAACTATACTAAATCTGTTGATTCAACTTCTACACATCCATCTGGTAGTATTGAACCAGTAAATTCTCAAAAACAAACAAAGACTTATACAACATCTTCATACCCAACTCATGAAGTTGTTGAAGAAATGATTGTTCCTGGACGAGCAAAGAAATATTTTACATCTTCTGATCCATCGACCAAATCAAGACAAGAGGTTGTTGAAGAAACAATTGTTCCTGGACGAGCAAAGAAATATCTTACATCATATGAACCAACGTACGAGTCGAGAGAAGAAGTTGTCGAAGAAACAATTGTTCCTGGACGAGCAACGAGATATTTCACATCTTCTGATCCATCTACTAAATTAAGACAAGATGTTGTCGAGGAAACTATTGTCCCTGAACAAGCAAAGAAATATTTCACATCTTCTGAACCAACGTACGAATCAAGAGAAGAAGTTGTTGAAGAAACCATTGTCCCCGAACGAGCAAAGGAATATTTTACGTCTTCTGAACCAACATACGAGTCAAGAGAAGAAGTTGTTGAAGAAACCATTGTCCCTGAACGAGCAAAGGAATATTTTACGTCTTCTGAACCAACGTACGAGTCAAGAGAAGAAGTTGTTGAAGAAACCATTGTCCCTGAACGAGCAAAGGAATATTTTACATCCTCTAAACCATCATACGAGTCAGGACGAGAAGTTGTCGAAAAAAAGATTGTCCCTGAACGAGCAAAGAATTATACTACGTCATCTGATTCAACTGCTAAATCTCCAACCGATAATGTTGAGTCAAAAATCATCGCAGAGAAGATTAAAAATTATGTTGAATCTTCTGATGTGGACAACTTTGGTAAATCAGCGGAAATGGACGTAACAGATTTAGCTGTATCAGATGTCGAATTTGAAAGACAGGTATCAGAAAAGAGCTACACTTCTGTTTCAGTAGAGCGAAAAATCTCTGAAATAAGCAGTACTTCTGCATCTACAGAAATCAAGGCTTCAGAAATCAGTAGTTCCACTGTATCGGCCGAGCAGACAGTTTCACAAGTTAGCAGTTCAAGTGTATCAACTGAACGTAAGGTCTCTGAAATTAGCAGCTCCAGTTCAACTACGGAACGTAAGGTTTCTGAAACCCGCAGTTCAAAAGTTTCAACAGTTGAGAGCACCAATATATCAGAAATGTGTGACCCAGAAATGATGATTGAGGAACATATATCTGCGTCTGCTATTTCGGATACAAGATCAGAGTTGATTAGTGAAGCATTAGAGTCAGCTGAACAAAGAGCCATAGATCTATCTGTTTCAAGATCATCAGCAGATCAAAGAGGCTCTGGTATTACAGGACCTGAAGACCTACTGAAAAAGTACAGCTGTGATTTTGACGATGGAGATGAGACAACAATTGTTTCGTCAACGACTAGAAAAGTGTCACACGAAACTTCAACTGTCAAGTACACTGATGGAATCGAACCTGTTTTCATATCAGAGAAAATCCATCACATGACTGGGTCTGAGACAACTGTTAGGATTACAGAAAAATCAGATAGCGAAGACGAATAAATTAGAGATTTATTCGTAGATACACACTTTTACATTATTTTTATTCTAACAATTTCGTACTGACAAATTCCGATAATAAATCACTTGTGCAGAAAATTTAACAATAATACGTATACGCAATAATTTTCTATTCCAACTACAGTACAAATTCCTTGATATTGCAACTTGAAAATGTTCGTTTTAGAAGCAATAAACTGGAATTATTCTTTTGTTTGCGGTTAATTAACGTAATTGCTTGATTATTTTCACAAGATAGCTGTGACACTAGCGAGTATTCCTAAGGTTTTTACCAGCTATTGAGGCAGGGTCATTTTCCGTGATAGATGCTGACTGGAAATATCTTTTATTAGTATGATATCCATATATCACTTAGGCACAACACAGCAAATAGAAGTAGACTCAGTACGCGTTTTAAATCAAACACCTTGAAATATACCTATTACCAACATAATTTATGAATTGTATTAGACTGATTGACCACAAAAAAAGACTGTTTTAAAATCTTAAACTGAAATAAACTCGTACCACTTTTTCGCTATTTTATGAGTGTGTTCATTTGTACAACGCATCTTATATACCCTATACATTTCGTCTACTTCTTCTTTGAATATTACTTCTACTTCTACTTACATATACTACTTCTGCTTCTATATTCATATAATAAATCTACTTCTACTTTCATATTCTACTTCTATATTCATAAATTGAGTCTACTTCTACATTCATGGTGCAGAAAGTAGGAAAATAACAGCACAAAGCTCACTAAATATATATATCCATATCTTAATTCTACAAATACGATGCACAAGTAATATCCTAACGAATAATTTAATTACTTACACTATTCTAATTGTATTCTACAGAAAATTGATAATAAGTTGATATATGGACTTTAAAATTAAATTAAATGGGTTAAGAAAAGTTTAGGTTTCATTTATATGTGATTTTTTGTGTGATAAGGTAATTGAATATTTAACTGATAATTTTTATGATTATAGTAGATATCTTAGGAGTTAAACAATTTCAATTTGCACTATGCTTCAGTATGTTGATGGAGAGTAGTTAATTTTGTATAATGCATTTTTAGATCTTGGTAATTGGAATGATTAATAAATTAGCAAAATTAATGAACAACCAAATCTGTCCAATAATATAGTGTACTAGTTTTTTGTATCAGCGTTCACGAATCATCGTTTCATTATAGAAGTGCAATATTTAGATCATTTTAAGCCTATTTCATTGTTCCTATATAGTAAGACACCTATAAGAATTATTTACACGATTTCACTAGTACGAAAATATATATATTATATATATATTACATATATATCTGCCATCATTGTGTTCACGTTAGGTGTATTATGCGTTCACCTCACGATCTTATTTGCCTTAATTCGGTGGGAAGGAAAAATAGTTTGGATTGACATTCAGAAAAATAATTTTCTTCTCCGAATTGAAAAAAATAATTTCAATTTAAGTGCCTGTAATTCCAGTTGAAATAAAATCTATCAAAAATTACTAGTTTCATTCCTTTTTATTTAATAGATTAAGTTTTTAGCTATCGGGAGAAAGTAAAGTTAACGGACCAGAAATTAACTAAGTAAAGTTTACGGACCAGAAATTAGCCTAGTAAAGTTAACGGACCAGAAATTTACCTAGTAAAGTTAACGGACCAGAAATTAGCCTAGTAAAGTTAACGGACCAGAAATTAGCCTAGTAAAGTTAACGGACCAGAAGTTAGCCTAGTAAAGTTAACGGACCAGAAGTTAGCCTAGTAAAGTTAACGGACCAGAAGTTAGCCTAGTAAAGTTAACGGACCAGAAATTAGCCTAGTAAAGTTAACGGACCAGAAATGAACATAGTAAAGTTAACGGACCAGAAATGAACCTAGTAAAGTTAACGGACCAGAAATTAACCTAGTAAAGTTAACGGACCAGAAATTAACCAAGTAAAGTTAAGGGACCAGAAATTAACCTAGTAAAGTTAACGGACCAGAAATTAACCTAGTAAAGTTAAGGGACCAGAAATGAACCTAGTAAAATTAACGGACCAGAAATTAACCTAGTAAAGTTAACGGACCAGAAATGAACCTAGTAAAGTTAACGGACCAGAAATTAACCTAGTAAAGTTAAGGGACCAGAAAACTTTTTTAGTTTAAAAAAATATTTGCTCTAGTATTTTTTGAATATACAACCTTATAATGATTATATTTTGCATATTTTATTAGTTGAAAGAATTGATAGAAAACGTGATCCCTTTTTGAAGGAACGAGTAGTAAATATATGGAAAAAAAACTTCTGCTTAAATCCTTTAATGTGGTATCTATGATTCCAAAGTTATATACTTACTACAATTATTGGTCAAATATTTAATAATTTAACCAAGTAAAGATAACGGACCAGAATTGAAGCAAGTAAAGACAACGGACTCCTGTCCTTTATCTTTACTTGTTCCAGTTATCGGAGTGTTCTACATTTTTCGAGCATATGAACTTTTATTCATTTTATTTTAAAATACCTGAATTATTAAACATTTTTTCTTCACATGATGAAAAATGTAGAACCGTTTGATAACTCAGAAAATAGCCTACCTACTTTGTTTTGAAAATAGCCTACCTACATTGTTTTTAAAATAGCCTACCTACTTTGTTTTGAAAATAGCCTACCTACTTTGTTTTGAAAATAGCCTACCTACTTTGTTTTTAAAATAGCCTACCTACTTTGTTTTGAAAATAGCCTACTTACTTTATTTTGAAAATAGCCTACCTACTTTGTTTTTAAAATAGCCTACCTACTTTGTTTTGAAAATAGCCTACCTACTTTGTTTTGAAAATAGCCTACCTACTTTGTTTTGAAAATAGCCTACCTACTTTGTTTTGAAAATAGCCTACCTACTTTGTTTTGAAAATAGCCTACCTACTTTGTTTTGAAAATAGCCTACCTACTTTGTTTTGAAAATAGCCTACTTACTTTGTTTTGAAAATAGCCTACCTACTTTGTTTTGAAAATAGCCTACTTACTTTGTTTTGAAAATAGCCTACCTATTTTGTTTTGAAAATAGCCTACTTACTTTGTTTTGAAAATAGCCTACTTACTTTGTTTTGAAAATAGCCTACCTACTTTGTTTTGAAAATAGCCTACCTACTTTGTTTTGAAAATAGCCTACTTACTTTGTTTTGAAAATAGCCTACTTACTTTGTTTTGAAAATAGCCTACTTACTTTGTTTTGAAAATAGCCTACTTACTTTGTTTTGAAAATAGCCTACCTACTTTGTTTTGAAAATAGCCTACCTACTTTGTTTTGAAAATAGCCTACCTACTTTGTTTTGAAAATAGCCTACCTACTTTGTTTTTAAAACTCATTGAATTTATACTAATAATATTTTCATCATTGAATATTGAAAATATTCAATATATTTGACTTGAAAGAATTCTTTTGAACTTTTAACAATCAAAATAATTTATATAATTGGATTTTAAAATAATGTTACTTGAAATGTTATTTGAAAAAAAGATTATTACAATTTTTTAATTCAAAAAAATAAAAATAACGAGTTTCAAGAATTTATTTAAGAGATGAAATGAATCAAATTAAATTATAAACTCTTAGTCAAAAAAATATGTTTAAGAAATGCTGCAGGGTAATAAAAACAATTTTTTTTTAATTTTATGACATAATATTAATAAGTGCTAATAATTAATTTTTTGGATAACATGTAGAGTCGTCACCCCAAGAAATCGTACCTGTAGAATCGTCACCGCAAGAAATACTACCTTTAGAATCGTCACCCCAAGAAATCCCACCTTTAGAATCGTCACCCCAAGAAATCCTACCTTTAGAATCGTCACCCCAAGAAATCCTACCTGTAGAATCGTCACCGCAAGAAATCCTACCTGTAGAATCGTCACCGCAAGAAATCCTACCTGTAGAATCGTCACCCCAAGAAATCCTACCTGTAGAATCGTCACCCCAAGAAATCCTACCTGTAGAATCGTCACCGCAAGAAATCTTACCTGTAGAATCATCACCCCAAGAAATCCTACCTGTAGAATCATCACCCTAAGAAATCCCAACTGTAGAATCGTCACCCCAAGAAATCCCAACTGTAGAATCGTCACTCCAAAAAAACTTTCAATTAGAAACGTCATCCAAACTTAACTGAGGTGACGATTCTACAATCTACATGTGATTCATTTTTTTAATTGAAAGGTGTCTTAATTATAAATTATCATAAAGACTATATAGTATTAGTACTTAACTTCTTATTTCAAGTAGGTACTATTATAAACCCTACTGAAAACTATAGACCAAAAAAAATTAAATAAAAAAAAAAGTTGTACTCTTCGGAATTTTTTCAAAATGTCAATAAGAATAATTTTATTAGAGCTTTATGACAACTACACGGGGTAGATGATTTTAGGAAATACAAATGAGTGTACCAAGTGGTATATATTTGAACCAACACGTAGTTAACGTGTTTCATATGTCAGGAAAGATCTTCTACACGAACAAATGCATAAATACCATTTTCTATCAGAAAAATTATTAAAGGTTTACCCCTTTATCGTTGAGTAAGCAGGTTTCATACTCATTTATAAATATGATCACAAAGAACGATAAAGGGTTAATAGTTATTCAAAAGAATAAGAACTCAGGCTATTCTGGTCACAAGAATAATCTCAAGTTAAACCTAGTCCCGAACAAAGATTTTATACATCTGGTAACTAAATAATTATTTGCTACGTTGCTTTTGGTTCCCTGAAGCTCGTCACCGGATAATTTGCCGCGGACAATTAGCCGCACAGAAAACTCTCGGCTACGACAATTCACCGCCAGAACAATTTGCCAAATTTGGCAAATTATCCTGGCGTCGAATTGTCTGTCAGCGAGTTGTCCAGTCACCATTGCTTTTATTTAACTATAATGAAAAATATTGAAGCAATTTATCATTAGATAGTTAAAGTCACTAAAGCTAAGTAAATAAATAGTATATATCAAATAACTAATAGATTTTCTAGTAGTAACAAACAAATAATAGATATTCTAGTAGTAACAAACAATAGATCTATTCAGTTGTTCAAACTATTAAGCCTTAACATTTGTAACACCTCTATTGTCACTGCTATTTTTATAATGTGATTTCAATAAAACAATTAATGCGAATTAAGGGAAGCGTATAATATACAAGGTTTTGTTCCCACTACCTACATGCTAGCAGCTAGTTAGAGTAACATAGCAGTACTCGAAAAGTAGGTGTCAACATAGGACATGAACCAATACGACCTTTAAGAATTCCTGATTTAATTATGTTAACATCCACTTTTCAATTACTGTAACTGTGAGATCGATAAGGGCTGCAAAGTTGTTCCTCAACAACAATGAAATCTCTGATTTCTGATGTTGAATAAACATCTTGCTGTTCGAAACCTCGAACTCTACAATACCTTTCAACGCTAATTTAAATTACCCTCAAGAAGAAGATGAAATTGGATTTACTGAACAAAACCTTTTGTTTTACAAGACCATACCAGCAGAAATCACAAAATACACTTACATGACCAGACCAGAAGTGTTCGTAAAGTAAACTTACATGACCCTACCAACAGTGTTCGTAAAGTAAACTTACATGACCCTACCAACAGTGTTCGTAAAGTAAACTTACATGACCCTACCATCAGTGTTCGTAAAGTAAACTTACATGACCCTACAAACAGTGTTCGTAAAGTAAACTTACATGACCCTACCATCAGTGTTCGTAAAGTAAACTTACATGACCCTACAAACAGTGTTCGTAAAGTAAACTTACATGACCCTACCAACAGTGTTCGTAAAGTAAACTTACATGACCCTACCAACAGTGTTCGTAAAGTAAACTTACATGACCCTACCATCAGTGTTCGTAAAGTAAACTTACATGACCCTACAAACAGTGTTCGTAAAGTAAACTTACATGACCCTACCATCAGTGTTCGTAAAGTAAACTTACATGACCCTACAAACAGTGTTCGTAAAGTAAACTTACATGACCCTACAAACAGTGTTCGTAAAGTAAACTTACATGACCCTACCAACAGTGTTCGTAAAGTAAACTTACATGACCCTACCAGCAGTGTTCGTAAAGAAATCGGACAGTAGAATTACATGACCATACCAGCAGTGCTTGGATCCATGATGACTTCACAGTGGCCTTTAGAACTCTTGTTCTTGGCCTTATTCTCAGCAGCTCTCTTTTTCGCAATCCTCCTCTGTACGTACTTACGGTGTACCCTCTTCATGTCTAACACGTCCCTCATTTCCTCCCGTTCTTCCTCCTGGTAAAAGAAGTAATTTTTTTCAAAAAATGAGGGATAATAATGATGCAATTCTTTACGTATATCATTTTATATAATTTAAAACTAGAAAACTACTTTATAATTCGAGCGCATTTCATAACTAGATTATGTGCACTCGGTAGAAAGCCTCCGCTTTGATCCGTTCTCTCCCCAAATTTATGAAACTGCTTACTGGATAATAACCAATCGTCCCACCAAGTTTCATGCAATTTGGTTCAATACTTTTGAGTTATTGAGTTATAAATGACCTTGACCTTTGACTGGATCGCTCCCAAAATTCTACCAGATGGTTCCTGGACATCGTCCAATCTTCTCATCAAATTTCAAACAATTTGGTTGAATACTTTTTGAGTCAATGAGTTATAAATGACCTTGACCTTGATCTTTGACCTTTGACCCGATCGCTTACAAAATGTAACAAAATGGTTCCTGTATATTGACCAATCGTCCCACCAAGTTTCATGCAATAAGGTGCAAAACTTTTTGAGTTATAAATGACCATGACCTTGACCTTTGACCGGATCACTTCCAAAATTCTAGCAGCAGGTAACTGGACACGGACCAATCGTTTCATCAAATTGCAGGCAAATTGGTTGAATACTTTTTCAGTTAAGCGAATAGCAAGATGATAAATAAATAAATTAAAAAAAAAAAAAAAATCCGATGAAAATATAACCTTCCGCAAGATTGCGAAGGTAATTAGGTCCTCAATTACTTGAGTGCTTCATAACTCAAGTTTTTTACTATAACTCCAAAGAGATTGGAGGCCGTATTAATAAATGAAAAAGCTTGATTAAACTATTTTACATAAATTCTCAGTGTTTTATATAAATTTATCTAAGAACTTTTCAAGTTGTTTCGCATATTTGAAGTCCTTCTCTAATCTTTTTTTTTTGTCTCAGTACTTTCGCGTCTGCTTCGGAACCAAAGACTATATTGTTGACGTCAAAATGAAATTAAAACTGGAAGAAGCAGTAAGAAACAAAAGTCTCTCCATGAAAAAAGACGGAGAAAAGCTCATGGGTACACAAAAGATTCCGAGACAACCTATATAAACTAACAAAAAAGTTCATATTAAAAAGTTGTGAACATATCTTAGGTAGCTAACAATATTTGTTGTGTAACTTTAGCCCAATACTATTAAAATGTTTTGACAATGTTGATACAAGCTTAGGACCAAGACACCTGCAGTTTTCAACATGCAGATTTCACTCACGTTCTGATGCAGTCTCAGCAGTAGAGCTAGTCTCCCATCCGCCATAGTCTGAGAGTACTTCTTCTGCTGCTTCAGCCTCTCCTCTGGACTGACGCCTCTCTCCACCACCAGCACGATACGGGCCCACTGAGATAGATGGGATGATTAATTAGAAAATATTTTTAATATTATACAGGTTGGGGCGTACTATGGAAACAGATTTTCAAACGGAAATGTAGTTCCCAAAAAGGTAATTGGGTATATAAAATATCCAAGGCACAAAATTATCACAAGTTGCCTTTGAAAGAAAAAATTAGCCAGTTCAAAATGTCAGACAAAAGAGCAGCTGCAGTCGTATTATGATGAAAAGTTAGACTCAGATAAAGCAAATAAACATTTAATTGCAAGACCGATTGTGTGGAAATCGTTAAAAGCGTTTCAATGATAAAGGAAATTTGTTTTATCGTCCGAGAAATGGTAGACCACGAATTTCAGTGAAGATTAGGAACCCGAAAATACCGATTATGTAGCTACTGAAGACAGCTGACGTGAGTACCAGAACCATGCAAACCATCCACGAATATCTGAAAATGTCCTTTTCCACTTTTCAAAAGAGACAAACTCTGTCAGCAGCTATAAAGCAAAAAATTGGAGAGAGGCAAATTTCTTCTGAAAGAATTCAAGTCCGGTACGACCGGCGATATTGTTCGGTCAGATGAAACGATCTTGACAGTTGATTTGGCTCGTAATTAAAGAAATGATAGAATAATTGGAAGAAATGTCAACGATAATCTGTAATCCTTATAATAAAAAACTAAGAACCGTAATTGTCTGATCCGCTATTTAAAAAAAATCTGGTGGTCCCCCTCATTTTTGTCGATCATAGCGCCAAAATTAATGCCAAATGATATGTTGAAAGAATTCTGAAGCCAATGTTGAAATATGCTGAGGATCGATTCGGTGAGAACACTTTGAGGACATCCCACGTCATACACAACGAACATCACTCAGATCTGGTGTTTCAGGTTTTTGTTCAAAGAAGTATGGTCTCCCTGATTCCGGATCGGAATCCAGTGGACTTTTCGATGTGGCCCATCTTCGAAAAAAGGCATGTGAAAAAAACCATCGCAGGGTGGATGATTTTTTCGAGGCTGAAAGTGTTCCCAGGAGAATGGAAAAGGTAATCGGATGCAAAGGAGGTACTTTGAATAAAATTATTAGTTTCGGTTTGTATTGCTGTCTATGTCAATTACTAATCATATTTTTCATTACATTATAATATCCATTTATATTTGCTTCCATATTCCCCCCTCCCCCTTTGAAAATTTAAACTTTTCAAACTACGTGATAAAATATTATATTTAACTTATTGAGTCACTCACCAGCCTCACACTCACTCATCAGCCTCACAGTCACTCACCAGCCTCACACTCATTCATCAGCCTCACAGTCACTCATCAGCCTCACACTCACTCATCAGCTTCACAGTCACTCACCAGCCTCACACTCACTCACCAGCTTCACAGTCACTCACCAGCCTCACACTCACTCACCAGCCTCACAGTCACTCACCTGCCTCACACTCACTCACCAGCCTCACTCTCACTCACCTGCCTCACACTCACTCACCAGCCTCACTCTCACTCACCAGCCTCACTCTCACTCACCTGCCTCACACTCACTCACCAGCCTCACACTCACTCACCAGCCTCACACTCACTCACCAGCCTCACACTCACTCACCACCTCACAGCCTCACACTCACTCACCAGCCTCACACTCACTCACCTGTCTCACAGCCTCACACTCACTCACCAGCCTCACACTCACTCACCAGCTTCACACTCACTCACCAGCTTCACACTCACTCACCAGCCTCACACTCACTCACCTGCCTCATCCATTCGTTCTTCATCTCTGCAATGATGGTGTACGTATTACCCATCATAGCGATGAGTAAGTTAATGAGTAGGAGAGCTACTATTGCCATGAATATGATGAACAGGACCTGTAAATGAATGAATGAGTATTTCATTATTTAAAAAAAAAATTAATTTTCCATTAAAAATAGGATTACTTTATTCCAATAATTAAATTTATTCAAAAAAATGGTAAAATTTGTTAAATATTTTAACATGCTTGACCCGTGATTAAATCCACGATAAGTTTTTCTGAAATATATATTCATATCTATATTATTTTATAAATATTTTCAATTGTACAGAAATATATTTTTTTTATTATACTGAAGTTATTTTCTATTTTATTTCTCACAAGGTTGAATTTCTATTTAATTTATTAACATAATAGCCTTTACATCATTTTCTATAGTTTTTATAACCCCTATCTAGTATACCGAGTCAAAGACTTTTCCTCTTTTTCTGAACGTACGAAATACAAACACAATTTTAATATAAATTAAATATTATAATTAATAGATTATTAATTGAACATCAACGTGCGTACGAAACACAAAATTATTTTATACTAATCACAACGGTTGTATAAAATATCAAAATCATAGATCACGTAAATATTATAGACGGAGAGAATTAAAGAGTATTGAATTGTTCTACACCAGCGATACCATTTCATTTCGTCTGTGATATTCTCTATGATTTTAGAAGCATATTGTCACAACCCTAGCTATTATATATTGACGTCATTTGTTGCTTAATTATACGGCAGATGATTAATATTCATAAGATTAAACCTGCTCGCCTACTTTAATCTCCGAAATCACGTTTTAATCCAATGTAGCTTGTAGAATTTCAAAACAATCTTTCAGCCGATTTAATTGGAAGATTCCAAGTGAATCCTAAATTGTTTGTCTAGAATGTAGCTAAATTACGCTCATGTGAGTAAAATAATATGCACATGTCGATTTAATATTTCAGAAGATGTTTAACGTCCGTTTTATAAAACAAAAGGAAGTACAAGGGACTGGAAGATGCAGTCAGAAAGGAAAGTGGCTCAATGAACAAAGTCTCCTACCATCAGTCAGTGATAATGCACATGGATACAGAAAAGCTACTACATTAATAGAGATATATGTTCAAAGATGAATATATATAATTAATATATATAACTTAATTGCGTAACGACATTATTTAAAATATAACTATTTATAACTTATATCAGTGATACAGAAAATTTTGTCTCTAGTGAATATACTTCCCAATTTGATGAAATTTTAAAATAATATTCACTTATTGATAATTTGTATGACTGATTGGCAATAATTTGAATATGTCAGTTAACCCATTCCAAGCGGCAGTAGGTGAATGGAAGTCGACTAAAATAAAAATCGTCTATATATAGTCACCGCCGCTATTGACTGTCTTCAATTTTAACTATACTATTTAGTTACCCCGCTAAATCATGGAGTCAGATAAGCGTCTATATATAGATTTGCCACTTGTTGGTTATACATAGAGTCTATATATAGACTGTGCCGCTTGTTGGTGGAGTGACATTTGAATTTTGTATTGTTATTCTTATAGTTGTTATGAATTATAACAACTATATGAATTATTCATATAAATTTTATTCATATAAAGATAGAAAAAGTGAGCATTTTTAAGTTGCATAAATTGAATTAGTTACTTATATTTGTATATATAAACATATTTATGAAATAAATTATCAAAAAACAATTAAAAAATAGTTTTCCTTTATTTCATTTTTACTGTGCTTTTCAAGTATTTATTTCATTGTTGGATAGAAAATGCACTCAACAGTCAACATATTTACATCTTTCCGTTTCAAATGCATCACCTTTCCTTAGAACTTACATACAGTTTGTCCTTTACTCCCCTCCCCCTCCCCTCTTTACCACTTCTTCAAGTACTGAGCTAGAGGGTGCATTATTGCACAATAACCGGTAATTATGTGTTTACACGTCTAAACATCGTCTATATATTGACCCTGCCGCTTGACTGTTAGTCTGTTACAGCAAAAAAATTTAGCAACTATATATAGACGCTCCGCTAAATGGGACCGATTTTCGGAGCGTCTATATATAGTTAGGCCGTTTGGAATGGGTTAATGATTTTTCAAGATAAAGAATGAAATACTTTTTCAACTAACTGAATAAAGGGTTTTCCAAATAGCTAAATAAAGGATGTACCTTTCCCGATGTCTCATGGGGCGTGCACTCCGTTCCCTCGTACACGGTACCGAAGTTACCGAGTGACATTATGAACATGTTCAGCACACTCTCCACAGCGTTACCCAGGGGGTTGATGGAGCAGTGACTCTTGGAAGGACGGGCCATGTAGGAGGTGTAGAGCACGTAGTACGCTGTGTGGGGGGGGGGGGGAATGGGGGGAGTTAGATTGGGGTGATAAAGTATATTTTTTAAGTCTTTTTTTAAATTTAGAGAATCTTTGGGGGGGATTTTTTTTTAATTTAAGATCAGTTTTTAAATAAATATTTCATTTTTTTCATTTTTAGGTTTAGATTTCGATTTTTCTTTACGATTGATGGGTGGTTAGGATGTGGATGGGGAATTGATGTGGATGGGAGAATTGATGTGGATGGGAGAATTGATGTGGATGGGGAATTGATGTGGATGGGGAATTGATGTGGATGGGAGAATTGATGTGGATGGGAGAATTGATGTGGATGGGGAATTGATGTGGATGGGGAATTGATGTGGATGGGAGAATTGATGTGGATGGGGAATTGATGTGGATGGGAGAATTGATGTGGATGGGGAGAATTGATGTGGATGGAGAATTGATGTGGATGGAGAATTGATGTGGATGGGGAATTGATGTGGATGGGAGAATTGATGTAGATGGGGAGAATTGATGTGGATGGGGAATTGATGTGGATGGGAGAATTGATGTGGATGGGGAATTGATGTGGATGGGGAATTGATGTGGATGGGAGAATTGATGTGGATGGGAGAATTGATGTGGATGGGGAATTGATGTGGATGGGGAATTGATGTGGATGGGAGAATTGATGTGGATGGGAGAATTGATGTGGATGGGGAATTGATGTGGATGGGAGAATTGATGTGGATGGGGAATTGATGTGGATGGGGAATTGATGTGGATGGGGAATTGATGTGGATGGGAGAATTGATGTGGATGGGAGAATTGATGTGGATGGGGAATTGATGTGGATGGGAGAATTGATGTGGATAGGGAATTGATGTGGATGGGGAGAATTGATGGGGATGGGGAATTGATGTAGATGGGGAATTGATATGGATGGGAGAATTGATGTGGATGGGGAAATGATGGGATTGGGAATTGATGTGGATGGGAGAATTGATGTGGATGGGGAATTGATGTGGATGGGGAATTGATGTAGATGGGGAATTGATGGGGATGGGGAATTGATGTCGATGGGGAATTGATGTGGATGGGGAATTGATGGGGATGCAGAATCGATGTGGATGGGGAGAATTGATGTGGATGGGGAATTGATGGGGATGGGGAATTGATGGGGATGGGGAATTGATGGGGATGGAGAATTGATGGGGATGGAGAATTGATGTGGATGGAGAATTGATGTGGATGGGGAATTGATGTGGATGGGGGAATTGATGTGGATGTGGAATTGATGTGGATAGAGAGAATTGATGTGGATGGGGAGAATTGATGTGAATGGGGAATTGATGTGGATGGAGAATTGATGTGGATGGGGAGAATTGATGTGGATGGGGAATTGATGTGGATGGGGAATTGATGTGGATAGGGAGAATTGATGTGGATGGGGGAATTGATGTGGATGGAGAATAGATGTGGATGGGGGAATTGAGGGATGGGAGAATTGATGTGGATGGAGAATTGATGTGGTTGGGGAATTGATGTGGATGGGGAATTGATGTGGATGGGGAAATGATGTGGATGGGTATTTGATGTGGATGGGGAATTGATGAGGATGGGGAATTGATGTAGATGGGAGAATTGATGTGGATGGGGAGAATTGATGTGGATGGGGAATTGATGTTGATGGGAGAATTGATGTGGATGGGGAATTGATGTGGATGGGATTGATGTGGATGGGGAATTGATGTGGATGGGGAGAATTGATGTGGATAGGAATTGAATGTGGATGGAGAATTGATGTGGATGGGAGAATTGATGTGGATGGAGAATTGATGTGATGGGGAATTGATGTGGATGGGGGGAATGATGTGATGAGGGAATGGGATGATGTGGAGTGATATTGGATGGAATTGATGTGGATGGGAATTGATGTGGATGGGGAGAATTGATGTGGATGGGGAATTGATGTGGATGGGGAATTGATGTTGATGGGAGAATTGATGTGGATGTTGTGGAGAATTGATGTGGATGGGAATTGGGTGGAATTGATGATGGATGGGGAGATTGATGTGGAGAATGATGTGGAGGAATTGAGTGGATGGAGAATTGATGTGGATGGGAGAATTGATGTGGATGGGAATTGATGTGGATGGAGAATGATGATGGGATTGGGAATTGGATGTTGGATTGATGGTGGAATTGATGTGGATGGAGAATTGATGTGGATGGATTGTGATGGGAATTGATGTGGATGGAGGAATTGATGTGGATGGGAGAATTGATGTGGATTGGGGAATTGATGTGGATGGGAATTGATGTGGATGGGGAATTGATGTGGATGGGGAATTGATGTGGATGGGGAATTGATGTGGATGGGGAATTGATGTGGTTGGGGGAATTGATGTGGATGGGGAATTGATGT